>CABHPP010123784.1:5119-15921 GCA_902168425.1 Peromyscus attwateri
GTGTGTGTGTGTGTGTGTGTGTGTGTGTGTGTGTGTGTGTGTGTGTGATTTAGTTGAACCAGGGTCATCTGTGTCATGACTGGATTGGAGCTATGTATTGCAAGCTGGTGGTGTCACAAGAGGGTACAAGTACCAGATTTTTAATTATCACAAATGTTTTGGAAATCAATGTATACAAAAACATACACACACATATACACTTGTGTGTAAAAAATATATATAGTGCTTGTGACTTGTTGTGATGATAACTATACATTTTTTAATGAAATCAAACTAAAACTGCTTCTGTTCATCCATTGTCAAAAGAACACTGCACACCCTGAATTCATTTTGTGACTTTCAACATTAACTCAAAATTCAAAGAAATCCTCTTGTGATTGTTAGGAATAGGACTGTTTCTTTACAAGCTAGGAACAGATATAAAGAGAAAGGGGAGGTGTCCTGTCATCCCATAGAAATTTCTTTATAGACAGAAGACAAAAATCCCACAATATTAAGCAGTTAACCAAAACCTAACATACATCAGAGATAATTCAACAGGGGTTTACACAGACAGAAAGAAACCTCACTTTTCTCTGAAGACATTGAGCTGAAAACCCCACATGATTGTTCTCGGTCTATGCCATAACCAGTCTTTTAGTCAGAGGGCTTGAGATCATGTGTGTCAGAAGCTTCACCCTAGGCTCCAGCATTTGGGTGTAATTAGCTCCTCTTGACCGATCGCTAATGGATTTTGTCTAAGTGGCAAGCAAACTTCTATATTTATAGAAGGGGTAACTGGAAACACTCTTCATGGTTCCGTTCTCATCCTCCCAAAGAAACAGGCAGACATGGTCTTCCTTAATCATGACCCTTTGGTTCCCTAGAGGATGATGACACAGAGACAGTCTGATAAAGATTCCTGTATCAATTGGACACAGAAAAAAAAATGCAATTACATATTTTCTTTTAAAAAAAATGTTTCCTAGGTAGGTGACAGAGGCCCCTTCCCCATTTTCTTTCTTGTCTAACATTTATATTTGGGGGGGAGCTTTGTTTCATTATGTTGACACAGACTATCTCAAAGCCCAGGTTGGCTTTCAACTTGGCCAGCTGTGACCCAGAATTCCTGAGTTTCCTGTTTCCACCTCTGGGTTTGGGGATTATAGGAGTAGCCCGATTTATACTTAGGATATATTTGCCTGCTTTATTGGCTAAGTGCTCTTCCAACTGAACTACTTCCTTAGCCCTATTTGTGTTCACTCTTTGTCAAGGTCATGATCACCAGTAAAGTTCTAAACACATATTGACTCCTGCTCGTCATCCTTACAGTGTAAAGTTTCTCTTAAGAAACCTCTTCTTATGAATATTAACCTTCAACCACCTCAATCTAATGAAACTGAGCAAAACAGAAAGTAAACCCAAAATTTAATAGATCTTTTAATATCTATGATCCTGTGAGAATAACCAGATTTATTAAACAACTATAATTAAAAATTCTTTCTCATGTTTTCTACCTCAACCACCTGATTTTCTCAGAAAAGTGCAGGTTAAGTTTAGTAACACTGATTTCCTAAATAATGAGCATCTTATGTGAAGAAACCAAATGTTTAGTTGACGCCAGAACAGGAAAAAAAAGGTCAGAATCAAGTCAATAGTTGATATGGTTGGATAAAAAACGTAAAGACCTGGAGCTTAGCTTTTCCTTGCAGGAAGCCACTCCCACCTACCACTGTATAGGTGTAGCTGGAGAGTTTCTCTCCAGCTCCTGCCAAGCCCCGGCAATCCCGCAGCCCACTTATAAAATAATCACTCAGAAGCTTATATTATTTAAACTGTTTGGCCTAATGGCTCAGGCTTCTAACTATCTAGTTCTTACATTTTAAATTAACCCATTATTATAAATCTATACCTTGCCACATTCCTTGTGGCTTACCAATATCTTACATGTTGGTACTCATGGCTGAAAGGGGCTGGCAGTGTCTCCTCACTCAGCCTTCCTATTCCCAGAATTCTCTTCTCTGCTTGTCCCGCCTATACTTCCCGCCTGGCTACTGGCCAATCAGCATTTTATTTATACAGAGTAACATCCACAGCATACAGGTATCTTGTTTTAAGGTCATGCTGAACATGTACAGTGAATACTTCAGTTCTGGCTTTGAAGAGAACCAGAGTGAAAATCACTGATAGCATGAACAGTGTGGACTTGTGCTGCAGCTGTGGACAAAGTGTCCATAGTTATGTGTGAAGTCATGCAGATGGCTCTTATCCAAGGCTTCTGAGAGCAGGTGAGAATCACATCTGCCTCCACAGAGGCTGGAGAGAGACCCATGCCTGCATCCACAGAGGCTATGCAGAAAAGGTAAAGGCTTGAAGCTCAAGAAGCAGTGACTGAAAATTTACTAAAAGAGGGAGGATGAGAGAGTACAAAGGTTGATCTACAGGGACAGAAATAAGTTTTCTTACTCTGGTGCCTAACAGGGTGATTATAGAGTGATGTCACTCTGAACTTCATAAAAAGTTAAATGTGGGAGTGAAGGTTTTACATCACAAAGAAATGATAAATACTTGAGATATGTGTAGCTGGAGGTTTTTCTGTGTCCCAACTGGTCCCATAGT
The DNA here is from genome assembly GCA_902168425.1 of Peromyscus attwateri. Taxonomy (NCBI): domain Eukaryota; kingdom Metazoa; phylum Chordata; class Mammalia; order Rodentia; family Cricetidae; genus Peromyscus; species Peromyscus attwateri. The sequence continues at coordinate 7,718 of CABHPP010123784.1, forward strand.
GGTGTATAATCACTCAGAGGCTTATATTAATTATAAATGTTTGGCTGATGGCTTAGGCTTATTACTAGCTATCTCTTACAACTTAACCCATTTCTATTCATCCATATTTTGCCATGTGGCTGTGATATTACTGGTCTGCTGGCATCTTGCTCCTTGGGAGGCTAGATGGCATCTCTTCAACTCCACCCTTCTTTTCCCTGTCTTCAGTTTGACTTTCCAGCCTAGCTATTTTTTGCCCTGCCCTAGGCCAAAGCAACTTTATTCATCAACCAATAAAAGCTACATATATTCACAGTGTACAGAAAGACATCCCACATCATATATGCTTATCCTGATTTCAATAATAGCTGAAGTCTGTATCTATGAAAATACTATCTGGTTCCCTATTAATATCTGCCATTTTTGTGTCGCCTACAAAAGTGAATTTTACAACCAGCTAGATCAAAGTATTATATTATGTGTTCCTTTATGTAAATAGGATAAAAGTATATACTAATTTCATAATATCCACTTAGTACATATTGTAGAACTCTATGCTGATATTCTGTATGTTCCTAAGGTACATATATGTTTATGACATACAGATGTATATAAACACATGTATATATGCAAGTGGTTGAATTCATTAATGTGTAAGACATCTATAAAAGAATACACCAAAGTATAATTGATTAAGATTAGGAGAATCCTAAAAGAAGAATTTGGTAGACAGAGCTGAGAAAGGATAGAGCCTTTAATCCCATCCCCCTAGAAGCAGAAGAAGGCAGACCTCTGTGAGTTCCAGGACAGCCAGAGCCACATAGATAGAGACCTTGCCTAAAAAAAAGAAAAGATTTGAGTCACATGGTGTGTGTATTGTTAATTTAAAAAGGTAATAAATGCAATATAGTTCAAAATAAGAATAAAACATATGTTCTCACTCTTCCCAGTGGCTGACAGCATTCAACATGTCAGATTTCCAAAAGGCATAGTGAGGAAAATTAAAAGGCTTAAATTAACACACATAATTTTCCAGGCCCCTATCAACCTGACGGATGCAGTCTAAATGGAACCATGGATGTGGTTCCAGCTACACCTGGGATGCCCTGGAATGATTGTTAGAAAGGTAATCAATCATCCCGCATTAGTCAGGGTGTAATTAGCACACATTCATCAGGTGCTGATTCCTGGGACAAGTGGTCCTTTTTCAACAAAAGAGTTGACAAATATCCCGCAGCCCCCCTCTCTCTGGATGGTCTTCAGCTTTGATGCCAGATCCAATGGCGAGTCTGAACAGCACTTAGGGAGATGCTGCATTTAAAGTCACATCTTCCCCAAAACATACCTGGTATCTTACTTGTAACTAAAAAGCTAAGTGAAATCAGAGCAGAGCTGTTTTTCCTTACATGGAACTTATTGCAAAATGTATTTTGATTTGCTGGAAAGTAAAGCTGGATAACGGATAAACTGGCCACTAACATTTTTTTTTTTTTTTGGTTTTTTGAGACAGGATTTCTCTGCAAAAATTTTATTTGAGAGAGCCACCTGGCATGTGACTTTGATGTATGGATCCTCATGGCCTTGCATATTCAGGACAGTCTGCTCCTACTGCCGCACCGGGGTCAGCTGACTGCAGTCAGCTCCTTGTAACTCATAATCCAGAGATATTTGCAGATGAATTCTACAGGTGCGAGCAATTAATTGCAGATATTATTTTGGAATATTCAAAGACAGATTGTAAAAAATAGATTCCTTATCCACATCAGATTGACTTGACATGTAGTGATTAAAATTTATGGTGAGCTTTCCAGTTATGAGGGAAAAAAATTAAGAATTTTTTTTTATCCTACAAGGAGGAGGAGCTCTAGGCACTGTTATGAACTCAGTGTGTGTGCTTGTGTCTATGCATGTGTGTTTGTTTGTACACGTGTGTCTATGCATACACATGTGTGTGCATCCAAGTGGATGTGCCTCTGTTTATATATGTGCATGTATCTATGGTGTGTGCATGTGTGTGTGAAATCATGGAGAATGTGCAAGCATGTTTATGTGCATAGGTGTGTGTGTATGTGAGTGTGTGTGAATATATGTGTGTATGCACATGTGTGTATACAACTGTCTTTGTACATGTGCCTGTGTAGGGTGTGCAAGCTTATGTGCACACATATTGAGTTTATGTGCATGTATACATTGTGGCTGTGTGATGTTTGCATATATGTATATGTGTACATGTGTTTGCACATGTATATGTGTGAATGTGTGTGGTGTGTGTGTACATGTGTGTATGGGCCTATGTTTGTGTATGTGCCAGGTGTTTAGGGTGTTTGTATATATGTTTATGTGATTATATGTGTGAATATGTCTGCCTGGACTTGTGTGTGTATATTTCTATGTGTATGCATTTGTTCATATGTGGATGTCAGAGTATGTACATGTGCTTGTGTACATGTATATGTGATGAAATGCATTTATGTGTGTGTGAGTGTGTCTGTCTGAAATTGTGTGTGTGTTTGTCTGTGTGTGCATTTGTGTCCTGTGTGTTTGTATATGCATGTGTGTATGTCAGAATGTGTGCTTGTATTTGTGTATATGTATATGTGAGGAGATGCATTTATGTATGTGTATGTGTGTGCTGTGTTAATATTTGTTTGTGTACATGTGTATGGTGTGTGATATATGTGCATGTGTTTGTATGCAAGAGTGTGTACATGTGGTGTGTCCATGTGTGCACTTGTGTAAGAATACATGGTTTAGAAAGAAAGAATTTGTGGTGATTTGTATTGATTTTTATCTGGGGCGTATTATATGAAAAGAAACAAAAAGAGTGAAATAAGAGACAGTGTCAGGGGCTGGGACTTAGCTCGGGAAGAGAGTGATTGCCTAGCGTGTCTATGTCCCTGGACTTGTAACACAGAAGGGGAAACAATTACACAAGAGGGCAGAAGTCACAGACAGAGGGCACCTTCCAGCATATCCCTTCTCACTGGTGATCTGATGCTCTGACGTCATCAATGCAGTCACAGCTTTCATCTCAGAGCTGGATCCACCATGGCTTCCACCCAAGTGAGCCAACAGTGCACCTTGAAGCAAATATCTGTAAGTCCTAAAGTCTGCTGCACATCTCCCCAAAGAGAAATTAAAGCTGTAGTTGGATAGTATCTAGTCATAGGAGGGATTCCACTGTTTTATTTTATATTCTATGTGAAAATAACAAAAATCAGAAAGTAATCTTGCAAGAAGATCCATCACCGCCAAGGACAGACTGAACCCCTGTCAATCTGTGGTGGGAGGGCAGGAAAGAGAGAGATTCCCCAGACACCAGTCGGAAAGGCAGCTCTGCCAAGTGGTGAGCCCCAAATGCAGACTCGGGTGAACTGTTTCCAGGAGTGGGCAGTAGAAGACTGCAGACACCCAGGACTGCAGCCCCTGCCCATCCATAGCACCACGCCTCTGCTCCTCTCTGCCTCCATCACCCACTAAAGGATCCTTGAAGGAGAGGACACTTGTCAGCAGAGTCTGGCTTCACCTGGTAAGGGGTGTTGGCACTGCTAAATCACAGGAGTGAAATGGCATTAGTTCTCAACTCAGAAGGGAGCCACATTACAGTTTTTACATTTGAATTGTAAATAAAACCTTTGCCCAGGCCACAACCTCTCACCGAGCCTTCCTATCCTGCAAAATCAGAATATTAAATGTTTGCGCTGAGGTCCTCATGCAAAGGAGTTGGTATGAGGATGAAAAGCTACCATTTAAATAGAGCACTTTGCAAATTGATGAATGCTCTGCCAAAGGAAGCGCTTATTATCATCAGGGATCCAAATAGAGATGAAAATTTTAAATTGTCTGGCTCCAAGATGGTAAAAAATCTGGATAAAACAACTTTAAAAATTGAATTCAGCTTCTTTCTGGCTCAAAGGTATTTTTAATAAGTACTAGAAAAGTAACCTAGAGGGGAAACAAAACTAAAAACCCTTCCAAACATAACCCTTTTCAACATTTAGGTTTAATTCTGGTCATAGAATCCTTGGATTGGTGATTTGAAATGTTTAGTACACACTGAGGGCTGAGATCTGCTTGTAATCATGCACCTGTGCAGGTTGATCTTAGTTGTCAGCTTGATGGGGTTTGGGATCATTAAATTATTAACACTGGGTGGGCCTATGAGGATTAGCCTGGAGGGAATCTCCTGAGGGGTGAAGGTCCTTTCCCCAAAGCTGGACAGAGCCTTCAGAAGATGCGCAGTGTAAAGAAGGCTGCTGGTCCTTGCTTCTAACTGATGAGCACATCTGCCCCATTGTTACATCTGCTGCCTCCATCACCATTCACTGATATTAGACTTCAACTTCTTTGGACTTTAGACCTGGACTAAGACCAGCCCTTTTCTAGTATGCTCCACATTTGCATTTCCATATTAGGACTGATAATCTATTAGGACTGATAATCTCGGCAGATCTAACCTTATGGACTAAATGGGCTATAAACATCTCTTGAAAGTAGACAGCCATTGTTAGGCTAACCACATCTTACCATGTAAGCCAATCCAATAAATATCTTTGCATAATACATATACATACATACATATATACATGCATACACACATATATCCATTTTGGCATCCCTTTTCTATAGAGAACCCCAATACCCATCAAAGTTCAGTGATGCTATTTCTCTCCCCTTCCTTCTGCTCTGTATCACTTTTACCCCCAAAGCATTTAATATGGCAACATAAACAAAACTAGACATACATATTACCATCCTCCCCTGGACAGTGTGAGGACTGCTCTATTTAGGGCCAGTTCCTCCCTAGTCAGGTCCACGTGCTCTTCCAATACCATTTGTATTTTGTTTTCGGTAATGTCTTGACCATGTAAGTCTGGATCACAGCCATTCTTATTACCAGCAGTAGTACTCTAATGTGCATGGCCATGGGTCTGTAAGGTTTAACTGAACTGGCTTCATCCCAACACAAAGCTCAGCCACCAACCAAACCACCTGGGGGTGAGGTGTGAATGCTGGAGATTCAGACATACTTTTTGATGCTCAGCTGGACACAAGAATGAATGTGACAAAGAAGGAAACTGTAAATCGTGGCTGCCAAAAATCTATGGCTGGAATGCAGGCATCCGCAGTGACAATATAACACTAGATGATGGCCACCTGTGCCTGGCCATTGACATTAAAGCAGTGAAGCTTCCAGATCTTATTTTGGGGGAAAAAAACAGTATGGATTATGGACTTTTTTTTCTCCTCAGATTTCACTCATGATCCCAAACTGAGACTTCAGACACAGAGGAGAGTTGGCCAAGACATGGGATTTTTTAGTGCGGAAACATGAAGAATTCTAGAAACATCAGGAATATGAGTGACTATGCTTGGAATCAAATGCAAACAGAGTGTCTCAGGGAGGCTTGCTCTGGGGTATAGTTCCCGAAACATGGACACTCAGAGCTAACTGCAGAGAACATGGAATGTGGGTACTTTAGACTCAGTCTTGCAAGGAACTATCTTTAGAATTTCTTGATACCTAAACCTTAAAAGTATCTTGCTGGGCATGGTAGTGCATGCTTTTAAGCCACCATCTTGAAAGGTACCAAAGGGTCATCAGAAGGTCAAGGCTAGCCTGATCTACAGAATGAAGCTCATGCTGAACAGCTACATAGCAGTGTGTGTTAAAAAAAAAAAAAAAAAAAAAAAAAAAAAAGGAAAAGGGGTCTTGAGCCTGCACTCCACTCTTGTGTTCCCTCTGGATAACAACAGCACAAGAATCATCACTACTGTTATGGAATGCACACAGTGGCATACAGGAGACTGAGAATGTTGAGCATGAAAGCTCTGTTCTTAGTCACAATGTCTTAACTGCCCTCAGAAGTGCAGACCCAGGGATTTTTGACTCATATTTTCTTCACAATGTGCCTGCGGCCAAGTTTTCTTGTGAGGCAAATGAGGAAAGCTACCTACTTTTGCTACAAAAAAAAAAATTAAGAGATTATTCATGTGTCCTTGAAGTGGCTTCAAGCTAAGAGGAAATTCCATCCTGTACAGGATGGCAGGATGGAATGTCCTCCTTCAAATGGTAGAAGGTTTTGTGAAGTTCTTTCAGATGGACACAGCCCTCTCAACATCATGTTTACATCAACTCAATGGAAGCTCTGAGACTTTTGAAGACTTGGCTCTGCCTTGTTCTCCTCTCAGGGAACTTAAACATGTAAGGCAAGTGTCTACACAGTCAGACTCCAGGTATCCGGAGTGAAGTGTTTATAAAAGCATATGTCGGACTCCTCAGTTCTCATAGAGAGAAGGACATAGAAACGAGTCATGTGTAGTCATAACTGCCCTGGACTATGTTATGTGCTATCTGATTATCTCATTGCAATTACCACACTAGCTCTAACATTTTTATGAGAAGGAATTTTGATGATATCTGGAAACTGGTACCTAATAGTAGATGAGAGACTAGGAAAGCTAGATGCACACTAAAGATGGCTTTTAAAATAACTTTAACAAGTCATTAACATTTGATTTAAGTTCCAAAATCCCACAAGGTTATCCAGCCTGTGACCCACAGGTCACATATAGCTCAGATATCTGTGAATGTGGCCCAACACAAAATAGTAAACTTACTTAAAATATTATGAGATTTTGTGATTTCAAAAAAAGAAGAAGAAATGACTCATTTGAGGGTTCTAGGGATCTGACTGTTAAAGTCAGTGTCAGGTCCCAGTGTCACAGGATAAATGTAGTGGGTAGCTGTTTCAGCTTTGACCTTGAAGCACTGTCCCCAGTGAGACAGTAGGTAACTGCCACACCTGCCTATGACTTGCTCCCCGGGCATGGTAGAGAGGAGACCCTTTAAGACCTGAAATGTGTCCCTGCCAGCTCTCTTGGCTCCTTATGATCCTGGATGCTGGATTGCAGACCAAGTCAGAGTTCTCTGGAGAACCATGCTGGACTGCACCTCATTTCTCCCAGATCCTTTAACCAACCCCTTATTGACAGTAAGTTACCCCTGAAATAAACTTCTTTTAATTACCAGATAAACTACATGGAATTGCCTCATTAATTGCTGCCGTAGATGAATATGCCTTTTAGTCTCCATGTACTAGACAGTTTCCATCATACTCTGTACCTCATGCATTGGAAATCACTGTGCTTGGACAGTTTGAGTATCAGTTGTGGGTTTGGTGTGAGCCAACAGAAACATAAGCAGTAAATTAACATTGATTTATGAAAATTGTCCCAATATTGACTTGCACTGGTTTTCACCCACATATCGTTGATCGATAAAAACACATTATTCAACAACAAAACATTTTGTTAATTTTCTTAAATTTTTAAATTTATTACCTGCTATTTTCAAGGGATGCAAGGTTTATGGGAAGAAGATCAAAGGTCAGTCAATCATCGAGTGAGGTTCATGGCATGTTTTCCTAGAGATGAGTTTGGTGGAAAAATGAGACACTTACTCATTTAGCCACAGAAAAGGCTTACAAGGCTGAGCACACGTTCTGTGACAGAACAGCTGTGAGTACAATCACAACCTCAGAATCCACCCAGAATATACCCAGATTTTGTATAGTGACCAATTGTCAAAAATGTTTTCCATTGTGGGAGCCACGACTCATGCAATCTCTGCTTGAGTGAAACACAGCTCTTTCTGGTCATATTAGTTACTCCTCTAGCCCAAAAATTGACACAGAATGAACACATGGAGAAAAGAACATCCATAAAATTAGAATGTGACCACATCAAGGTTCTTTGATCTTGAAATCGGGAATACTGAGAACTGGGCTAGGAAGATGTCTCAGTGAATAAAGTCCTTGCTGCCCAAGTGTGAGGACCTGAGTTCAATTCTTGCACCCACATGAAACACATGAAATCTACACATGGCAAGGAGAATCAAAGGTCAGTGCTAAGAGGAGGCGAGGAGATAGGAGGCTCTCTGTGGCCAGCCAGTCTCCATGAGACAGACAGAGAGCTTCAGAGTCAGTTAAAGCAATTGTCTCAAGAAATAAGATGGAGGGTCTGTGAGATGGCTCAGCTGGAACAGACCCCTGCCTCCAAGTCTAATGACCTCAGTTTGATCCCTGGGACCTAAATGGTGGAAAGAGAAACCAAGTACTACAAGTTGTCCTCTGGCCTCCACATGTGGGCAGTGACATGTGTGCATGCATGTATATACTAACTAAATAATCGCAATTTAAAAATAAAAACAAAATAAGGCACTG
>CABHPP010123784.1:16021-37825 GCA_902168425.1 Peromyscus attwateri
CTAACTAAATAATCGCAATTTAAAAATAAAAACAAAATAAGGCACTGCTGGACATCAATCTCTAGCCTCCACAAGTGTACACACACACACACACACACACACACACACACACACACACACACACACAGAGAGAGAGAGAGAGAGAGAGAGAGAGAGAGAGAGAGAGAGAATAACTATCATAAAATATAATATAAAAGGGTCATTATTTTTTTGAATCAGATTTCTACATGCAATGGTATAGATGCCAGTTGAAGAGTGCAGAGTGAACAATGGTCATCGCTAAGTCTCTGTCACTACGGTTCCCTACCTGTGACCTGGACCCCAGGCTTGCCGCTTTGTCATGATGGGCATCTCCATATCTCATTAGCATTGATGTCTGGGATTCACTCATTCTCAGAAGGACGAGGTAGAGCCATGCTTTGCGTTGTGGTGGGGGTCCTTATCAAAACATAATGGCTCCTTTTCTAAATGCATTTTCATAGCCACTTGGATAATTTTAATGTGGTTTTTGATGCACGGAACATTTATGTTGTCAGAACAACAGTTTTACATGATTTGTACAAGAGCTTTTTATGGCTTTTAAAAATGATTCTAAACTCCAAAAGAGGCTTAGCATGACTGATGGGTAAATGGTCCCAGTAGGACAAATTGAATATGAGGGAAAGTAGTTTCACTAGTGAATGCAATTATGATAACTTTCAGAAGACATAATCTGCTACTTTTTAACTCAAAATTACAACTGGACAGAAGATTACAACTTATACATGAATTTATATATTTCAAATACAAAGGCAAGGATTGTGCTATAATAACACATTATGTCTGTGGTTTTAGAAATGACACCTGCTTTATTTGATTTGACCTTCACAGTCACCTTGAAATCCATATAGAAAATATATTTATATCTTCATCCAACTGATGAGGAGGCTAGGGCTCAGGCAGGATATAGATTTGAGCTGAGTTTTATTATCTTTTGATGTATTTAGGGTCACTTACCCATAGAAGAAATTGCATCAGTAAAATGCATACAATTCCACATTTAAGAGGAGCAGAAGCTTGCTCCTCCCAGCAAGATAGCTGAGTGTTGCATTACTTGAAGACATGAATAGATTATATCCATACCAGCTATGGCAGCTATAACAAAACAAGGAAAACAAAAAAAAAAAAAAAAAAAAAAAAAACAAGGAAAAATTCCACCCAAGTCTTATTTGTAGAATCAATGAAGTTACTAGGTTTTCTAGGGTTCTTACAGAAGCATGGGTGACTCAGAACCCTCTGCAACATCAGAAAGTCCCATCTCATTGTGGGTAATGATTGCAGAGAAGTTGCATCTCCTAACTTCCTACGCACTCTAGCACATGCAAAGACCAACTGTAGCTGAGGGCAAGAATGGAGTGATCAGCAGAATCCCAGGGTCAACAGGGGCCAACAGAGTCATCTGGAGACCCTCTCCTTTTCTGTTCATGCTGGTAATACACCCTCACCATTACCATTGTAATGCTCTGTCTTTATATATAACAAGTATTTCATTGTTATACTACCAGGTCATACTCATCTATGGGCAGTCATGCTATGCCAGGAAGAAAAAGCTGTACTATCTCAAGATGAATTACTCTACACACCAGGGATAAAGAAATGGCTCAGAGATTAAGAGCACTTACTCTTCATCAAAAGGACCCAGGTTCAGTTCCCAGCACCTATGCCAGTCAGCTTGCAGGTACCTGTAACCCCAACTTTAAGAGAGCTGATGCTGCTCTCTTCTGGCCTCTATGGGTGCTGCAAGCTCATGGTGCATATATCTACATGTAGGTAAACACCCACATCACATGAAACGGAAAGAAAAAAAACAAAGAATTGTTCCACACTCCATCATTAACCCTTCTTAATAAATGTTTAGGTGGTGGTTTCTGAGGAAAGCAGGGACTAGAGAAGGGTAAACCACCATTCCCTGTTTCCTGCTTTAAGTTTTTCCCTGTAAAATATTATCAAGATCTAAAAGAGAGTAAATGATACAGTCTGGCTTAGTGTACACTGGAGTGCAGAACATTGGACTTCTGGAAACCCTTTGCGAACTGTCGAGACTATGGTGCATAGATCTCACAGAAGCCAGATGAGTTTGCACGGAATCTTTGCTGCTGTTAAGTTTCTTTCTTTCCACTGTTTGAATATGTCCTTATGACAGGCAGTGTGTGACTTCTGAAAAATAGGTCTGCTTTATGGTCTGTGGCTGAGTGAGCAAGCAAGCAGATGGCAGAATCAAAAGGAGACATGAAATCTGAGGACAGTGATGTCTGGTTCACTACCACAGTGTTTAGGTTGCAGATGCTAAAGATAAAAAAAACTAAATAAGGGCTCAGGAAGCAAATGTGGGAGGCAGAAGGTGCTTAAGCCACACAAAACGACAGCTTGGGGATGCTTTGGAAAGAGTTTGAAGGTGACACGGAGGAGAGTATTATCTCATGTTGAAATCATATTGACATTTTTGTAGAACAGAGGATGTTGAATGGAAGCCACTTTCCATGGTGCAACTTCTGGCTGAGCTCACAGGTACCCCAGGGATGCACAAGAACATCTCAGGCTTGCTTTGCCTGTTTCTGTCACTCAACCTCACTGAGCATTTACTAAGAGTGAAATCAGAGGAAATGCTCAAAGGCCCCATGACACAGAAAGGGTGTTGGCAACTCAAGCTGTTGGCATTCATGTAGGAGGAATGCCTGATAGTTGAATGCTATTTTCAGTGAGCTATTTAAAGACCAGGGAAATTCTTGCTCACTAGAAATCTAGCCAGACTTGAGGTACCTGTAATTCCAACACCCAGGAGACTAAAGAATAAAGATTGTGAGTTCAAGGCTAACCTAAGATACATGGTGTGTTCAAAGCCAGGCTCAGTTACAACATGAGATCTTTTCTCCAATAAAAAGCGGTGCTATGGGGGGAATAATCTACTTTTATCCATTTTCCTTTGTATATAAGTGACTATTCAGCAGACATGGGGCAGAATCAGATTGTTACAATAGGATCTTTTGTTGTAGAATATTATTTTTAAGGTGTGTTACTTTTGTTTATGGTGCATTTGTTTAATGCTGTGAAGCTGTGTTACTGTGCCTCTGTTAAACACCTGATGGTCTAATAAAGAACTGAATAGCCAATAGCAAGGCAGGAGAAAAGATAGGTAGGGCTGGCAGGCAGAGAGAAGATATAGAAGGAGAAATCTGGGAGGAGAAAGGGAAGGAACAAAAGAGAAAGGAGAAGAACTCCAGAGACCAGCCACCCAGCTACACAGCAAGCCAGAGTAAGAAACAAAGAAAGGTATACAGGAATAGAAAAGGAAAATCCCAGAGGCAAAAGGTAGACAGGCTAATTTAAGTTAAGGAAAGTTGGCTAAAAATGATCCAAGCTAAGGCCAGGCATTTATAATTAAGAATAAGCCTCCATGAGTGAATTATTTGGAAGCTAGGTGGTAGGCCCCCAAAGAGACAAAGAGTAAAAAAAACAAACAACAATCTTTTTTTCAATTATTAACAACAACAACAAAAAATTTGCTTAAAAAGAGGAAATATGTGAAATTCCCAAATAATCAATAAAAAGTATATGTTGAAAAAAATAAATAAAAAGAGGGAATATACATACTTAATTTTTTCATTTTATCACTTTTCATATTTATATACATGAGAAAATTACTATGCTGTTCAGTGAGCTTCCCCCTAAACACCCCACCAAGGTACAAGTCATTCTCCACAGCTACATGAGCTCATTTGTATCCCTGGTAGATATCCACACATATAACTATGCCAGTGGATAATATCATTGTTTTACCTGAAGACTATACAATACCTGATAGGTAAATTTGTTTGATGTGGCCTTGGAGGTGCCTTTAAATAAATCAGAAACATTTTTAGATAAAAAAAAACAGAAAATAATTACTTTAGTGGTGTAGAGATTCTGATTTGTGATGGTGACCTTCTGTCCTATCTTTTGACATGACCTGAGCTCTGAGCATCCCCTAATGGCTCCATTCTGGTCTTTAGTGTCAACAATGTCTTCCAGTTTTTTTTAGATGCCATCAATCCTTTCCCTCAAATAAAAGCAGCTCCATGGCCAGAATGATCTTCTGTACTTACTAAAAGCAGGGGCCAAGGAGGGAGGGAGAGCAGACTGTCTTAGTTCAGTTTCTGGGGCAATCACATAATATCACAGATGGGATGCCTAAAAACAACACAATTTTTTGACTCATGGTACTACAGGGGCTAGCAGTCAAAAAATGTGTGTGTGTGTGTGTTGTGGGGCACTTTCATGAATATGGAGGTGATTTTGTTCAGATTGAAAAGTTGGGAATGGAAGTGCATCAGGCCAAGAAGTGTGCATATCAAATCTCCTCTTCCCTTGAAAGTCAGCATCTTTCCAGCTAGGTGGCCACATCATCTAGCTTCTTGTACATCCCAGGAATAGCCAGTGGAATTTGGAGCCTTTCCAAATGCCCATCCCAGGTGAGATATCACGCTGGGTTCTCTTAATGCTGCTGGCTGTATCAGTTTACTTTTGCTGTTGTAACAAATACAACAGACTGGACTGTGTGAGAAACCTAAATTCATTTCAATAATTTTGAATACTAGAAGTCCAAGGTTAGTGTGCTACCAGCTTTGCTTCTCCAAGAAGTCTCTTTACTGTGCTTGCAGAAGGCACTTTCTTACATGCCTCCCAAGGATATTCCTCTGGGCATGTGTATACTTCTTAGGTCTGTCTGCACATCTAACTTCCTTGCCTCACAAAAACAGGAATCAGACAAAATTATGACCAGCCCAAGTGGTATCATTGTAACTTAAATTCAAAGGAACTATCACTAAATAACTCCATGCTCTCATTAGGCTCATTATACCTGGATTTTGCAGAGCACAGCTCAACATCCAACACTAGAAAAAACAATCTACAGGGCATCTTCATGGCTTGATTTGGCAGAGCACTCACCCCATAGTAAAAATCAGACCCCCAAAGCATTATTTCAAAGACCATCATTGGGAAAATTTAACGTCACGGCCCTGTGAGGCTGATACCAGTTGGAACACAGTATTCTAAAGATCTTTCAGAACATACTTCTGTGAATAGACTTAATCACATATACTTTGTCATCCCACATCATTGTTGAGGCCATGTACTAGAAACTAACGGCTCAGACCAAGTTCAAACCTGTATGGACGCAGAAGATGTCAGTGACAGGCAGGGGCTCTCAGTCAGCAACAGCAGATGCTCATGTTCTAGCTGCTTAAAGAAGCCCCACCTTAGTCATTAGCAGAGGGCTTCACTCACCACACCCTGCAAGAGACAGAAGGGCCAACAGATAACAAAACAAGCACTAGTAACAAACCCTGGGAAGGCAAAGCAGATTTCTAGATTTCTGTCTCCTCACACTGTTTAAAACACAGATTGCAGCTTGGATGGGTGGTGAAAGTCTTTAAACGCAATACTCAGGAGGCAGAGACAAGTAGATCTCTGTGAGTTCTAGGTTTGAGGCCAGCCTGGTCTATATAGAGAGTTCCATACAGCCAAGTCTACATACCAGAGACATTTTCTCAAAATCAACCAATCAATCATACAGATCCCAAGAATTATGAGTCATGTGAAGAAACAAGAAAGTAAACACATGGAAAGAAACGGGTAATTCTTAATGTCCCCAAGGAAGCCCAGACTGGATTTCCTAGACAAAACTTTAAATCAATTATTCTAAACATGTTTGAATACCTATAGAAATTACCTTCAAGAGAATGGATGGGACGTGTGTGAATGCCATCCTATCAAATTGAAACTGACAATAGTGAAATGGGAATTGTTTCAAAACACAGAGAAATCTTCCAAAACACAACTGGACTGGAAATTCAGCAGTATGCCTGGTCTATCCAGAAAAAACAGTGACTCAGAAAACAAGCTAAATCAAATTGCCCAGTCCAGGAGGCAGACAGAAGAGGAAAGGAACACAAGACATAGAACACTGTCTGGAATACGACTGGACAGTTTTCCACACAGTCAAGCCATAGAGAAAAGAATTAAATTAAAATAAACAGAACCCCACACGCACTGCTGAGAACCAGCAACGTAACCAACCACAGAGCCAAACAGTAACAAAAGCACTGAGGCTGGAGTTTGCTCTTATTTCATTTGCATAAAGCAGTGATTGTAAAACTGTATTTATGGGATAATAACACCCACACATGCAATTTTTATGACAATAACACAAAGCAAAGTAATGCACATGGAGCTCTATTGGAATAAGGTTCCTTTTACTGTTAGAGTTAAGTTATATTACTCAAAACTAGATAGCTTGAAGTTAAGATAGGAACTGTAATCTCCCAGGCAACCATGAAGAAAATAACTCAAACATCTCCTAAAAAGAATGGCAGGGTAATTAAAAAGTCGATGTAAAAAAGGATCTCTTTGAAGGAAGAAGGCTACAGCTGAGAATAAAGACAGAAATCTGTGTACTCTAAGACCACAAGGAGTTTTTTCTATTTATTTTTACCAGTTTACAGATCTGGTTAATGGACACAGTCTTGGTAAATAATACATATATGTTCATGTGTATATGTCGTATGTGTAAATCTGTACATATATATATATACACGTATTTTGTGCATATTTTTATCTGTGATGTGAAGGGTTGAGGTTGAGTGAGTTTTACAAGAATATGCAATTCTTGAACAACACCAATTCATAAAAAATTCCTTTCTTTATTTAAGAACTTTGGCATTGTGATTCACTATAAATTGGACATATACCTCTCCCTCCATTTCAGAAAAATGTATTTTCCTATACGGCATTATTGCATTTACTGTAGCTTTATGACACATTATCAAGTCAGGAGACTTTGGTAGCCTACACAACATCTTTTTCTTGCATATGGTTTGAGTCCATAGAGCCTTTGGAATTCCCTCTAGTTTTTGGAATACCTTGTTTTATCTGAATGCTTTTTCTACTGGGGTTTTAACTGGTCTTGCAGTACACTGAATATTATGTGGAAGTTGACATTGCAACAACATTGAGTTCACCAATTACACACACACTAACACAGACACACATATGTGCACGCACACACACACATACACACAGGCACACACACACGAGTCATTTAAGTTAATTACAGAATATTTTTCTGTGTATCGAATTCAAAATTCATAGATTTTCTCATGAGTTCTTTACAGGTGGCCTGGGACTGTCTTCTTGCTTGTGTATTTTCTGATGTAAACTTTAATTGGTCTCCTGGTTCGTGTGATTTTGTGCACTTGTAACTGTTTCCTCCACATTCCACTGAGGCCCCCTGTCTGCCCATCACCAGTCAGGCCAGGATGCATGTTGAGTTTTATCGCTTCTCTTTTTGGTAATGGTGTATTATTTAACCTCATTAATGTTTTGGGGTCTTTGATTTGTGTTTGAATGTCAATGACTAATTTTCAAATTTTGTGTTTAGTTCTTAAAATGTTTCCTCTGGGTTGCTTTCTCTTGTGAATGTTTGCATGTTAAATTACTTGGTACATAGCCCTTGGAGACTGTTTGATTGAGTAGGTCTTGTGTATATTCCTGTGTTTGTATACCTGTGTGAGTAAGTTGCATTGAGATTTTGAATAATTGATTCTACCTAAAAGTTGTAAAGTCCCATGATGAGCCCAACAAAGGCATTACAGAATCCCACACTATCTCACAGGACATGTTGCTCATTACACTATTAAATTCTTATTCAAATTTGTTATCCTTGGTGATATTTCTCACATTTATAACATGGTTAAGTGTGGTTCTGATGATTGCCTTGGTTCTTCAGATTATTGTTGTTATTGTTTTCAGCTTTTTGTTAATGGTCTCATATATCCCAGGCTGGCTCTGAACTCACTATGTAGCTGAGGCTAGCCTTGAAATTATCCTTTTCTTTACATCTCTACATCTCTGCATCTCTACATCTCTGCATCTCTACATCTCTGCATCTCTACATCTGAGTGCTGGGATTACAGGCATGCCCCATCACACACAGAAGGACCTTTATTTTGTCCTATCATTGCCTATGCGTTGTGATACTTTTTTGAAATTCAGACAGAAGTAGGAGGGGTGGACGGTGAAGTCAGTTTTATGCTGGAAAGTATCACACTCATCTTCCTGTGAAGTTTAGTGTTGGGGACACCTCAGTTTGCCTTGGTAATGAACTAAAGTTAAATGTCATAGTCAGCACACCTGTCTACTGTTTCCTGGATGACATCTAGCCCACTGCATTAAACCTGTTTTATGAGGATCCAGACAAAGTCTGCTTCTTTCAGTTCCTACAAATATATCTCTGTTGTATTTCGGGTTTCTAAATTTGCTTATTTACTGTGTGTTTATGGGAATAGGTACACAGGAGGAGGTCAGAGGACAACTTGGATGACACCCTTCTCTCTTACCTTCATGTTGGTCCTGGGATTCAAACTCAGGGATTCAAGTGACAAGTGCCTTGGTGACGAGCTCCTTTTCTCATGGAGCCATCTCACTGCCCTCCTCACTCCACTCTTCTTATCCTGTGATGGTGGCAGCAGGTGGAAGCTGCTGTACGAGAAGGGGGTGTTCTCTGACATTTTGAGCAGAACTATCTGTGATGTACTGTGTACCTCAAGGGCGTTGGTAGTTATTTATATTTTCCTGGTTTATTGATGTCTGAATAATGAATTTTGGTTTTATTTCTTTATTTCCTCTCAATTTCTCGTAGCCATTACTTCTTTCTTTCAGCTGCCTTTGGACCCTTTACCACTTACGTCATTAATATCCACACAGCCCACATCTCCTTTGTTATTCTCTGTTCATTTCCTTTTATTCAACAATTTAAACAAGTCCTACCTGGTGTAATACTTTTCCTCTGCGTCATCATTGAATTCTAAAAGTAAGCTACTTTCCTAAAGTTTTTGTCCTTTAGGTAGAAGTAGCTTTATTCAGTGTATTTCAAGATTTCCACATGATTTGTGCTATTTTATGTCATTTGTTTCTAATTATATCTCTTTGTGTTATGGAAGTAATTTGTTCCAATTCCCTAGGATAATAGGGTTTTCTTTGTACCTAGCCTATTTCAGATACGAGTTTGTATACAAATAGTCACATCCTATCAAAATTTTAAATAGAGAATCTAGACACATTTCATCTCAAAGAAAGTGCCTGATTCTGTCACCATGAAATGTCACTATGACCTCATCGAGCCTGCCATTCATATATTCAAATTACCTTTCCATCATCTTCAAGTATAAGAGGCTATGCCTGCTGAACTTGCTGAAGTCAGTGAAGCTATGTCGGTGTGGGTGTCCACAGAGCCTCCACAGCAATGGAAAAGCCAGAGAGCATTTACATAACCCCGAGGAGGCCTCTTGTCCCACATCCACTGCCATTCCATCCTGTATATCTGCAACCAATGGCTTGATTGTTGTTGCAGTTTTTTTCCTCATTTTCTAGAATTTTGTATAAATATAGTTACATGGCATCACTCTGCTTGCTGTATGTATTGAGATAACAATGGCAGTTGCCTGCCTTACATGAATGCATCCTGCTACATTAACTAATTTACCTTGAGATGGCCTATGGGCTGTTTCTAATTTGGGGATAGAGTGAAAGAAGGAATTATAATCAAGTGCCCTTGTGTGCAATTGCATACTTTATTCCATCTTTGTTAACACAGGGAGTTGTCAGACTTCTTCATTTTAGTCTGACAAAATTGTTTAACAGTAATTCCTTGTCTTTTCATTGGCGTCTAATATATTATTACGCATTCAACAATGATTTAAATCTGACTTTGTGTGAGTTGTGAGCTGTGTTAAACCTGTGCTGAGCCCTGGATGCCCCAGGGAGCCTTTCTCACACACTAGTCCTGTGGCCACTGGGGGAGATACTCTGCAGGAAAAGAAAACAACGCAGGGGAACAAGGGGAGAATCAATCACATGCAGGTGGCGCCTGTAAGTTTGGACTACACTTCAACTTTCCATAAAATAAGATAAATAAAACCCTCTCTTAGTCTTTTCCCAGTACCTTGGATTTATTTTTGCTTTCCCTTTCTTGGTTTGTTTCCTTGATTTGTTGCTGTTGTGCAAAGCTTTCACCGGGAGGAAGAGCTGTTTTGCTGTGTGCACCGCACGTGGAACTCAGCACAAAGACTGCTAATACGTCATGTTTTCATTTTGTTTAATTGCAAATGTTGTTCTCACTCATCTGTGAACACTTCCTCCAGGAATGAATGGTTGATTAAATTAAAATTAATACTCTCCCCCACAAGTCCAACTCCTTGTTCCTGTCGTTACCACTAGTGAACTCCACAATGCTACCCTCCCTAGAAATGCACCCGCTAGGATCAAGTGTTACAATGTAGGAGCCTATGGGGATATTTCACATTCAAACCACGACATTGACCTTTGGACTCACTAATGGAACTGTTCCATCACAAAATCTGATATTTAACATGCTGGACCCTTTTCTTCTCTATAATATGTAGTTTCAAATTTTGTGTGTCATTTTAGGATTTTTAAATGAATATATAGCTATATTCTTACTGTATAGTAATGGTTTTCACCTTAATTTTGCCTTGAATTATATTAGTATTTTTCCTTCTTTGCAATCACCTGGGTCAAAATTTTCTTTTCCCCATGATCTTTCTATGACGTTGTAATTGGCAGTTTCATTTCTAAATACTACATAGTTAGATTTCAAAGTCAAATTGAAATGTTTTGTTACTAGATGTAACAGGCTTTCTTCTGGGCCACCAACCAGCTCCTAAATCATGACATGGAGACTTAGCATTAGTTATGAATGCTCTGCCTTATCTTATGCTTGTCCCACAAGCTCTTATAACTTATTTAACCTCTCTTCGTCTATGTTTTGCCTCAGGGCTTTTTACCTATCTTTCATTCTGTATGTCCTACTCTGTGACTGGCTGGCTGGAGGCTGCCTGTCTGGCTGGCCCTAGGGGTCTCCCTCTCTATCTCCCTTATTCTTCTCTCCTCCTACTTATTCTCTCTGCCCTCCAGCCCTGCCTATCCCTCTACTGCCTAGCTATTGGCCGTTCAGCTTTTTATTAGACTAATCAAGTACCTTAGGCAGGCAAGGTGAAACAAATACAACACATCTTTACATAATTAAACAAATGCAGCATAAAAAATGTAACACATCTTTACATAGTTAGAGTAATATTCCACAGCAACTAGGTAAATTCACTTTGTTTATGTTGTTACTTGGGGTCTATATTTAGCTTTTAAGTCAGGTTTTTCAACTAAGTTTTATATGTGTGACATTTCTCAGCCTGTGTTCTAGATTAAGTGTGTTTATATAACTCTATCACAATTTCTTAGTATTCTTTATGGTTAAGGGCTCTTTTTATGCTGAAATCATTCTCAGAAAAACATGTGAAATACACACACACACACACACACACACACACACACACAAATTCATAGATCTTATTTGTAAATACTATACCACTTTCCCAGATGCCTTGACTTCTGCACACTTTGGTGATTAATAAAGTTCTGCACATGTTGTATTTAAAATTCTATAACTGTTGCCTAGTCAGTCTTCTGTGATACTGAGCAGTGTGATATACTCTGGGCAGCTGCCCAGCCAGTGTGGGTCTTATGAGCTCAAGGCCCCCTGTCCTTACTCAGACCCCTTTCTGGTCTGCCCATTTGTTCTGCTTCCTCTTCTCATTGCAGGCTTAGCACTCTGTGCCTTGGTAAACATGTACTTAAAGTTAATTGGCCTGAAACATACAGCACAGATGAGACTCGAGTCAGCTGCTTTGATCGCAATTACCCAATTGATTTCTTTTCTCATGTTGAATGACTATAGACTTTTGAAATACAATGACTGACAGTATAATAAAATTCCTAAGTGGGTCATCTTATTTTTTCAGCAATTTAAAATGTTTTTCTTCTTCATTAGAAGTAGCTTAACTTGGAGTTGTTTTCGTGTTAAGTTTTTAGTTCTATACTGAGAAGAAATAATCACCTGTTGTCACTGGTCTTTCAGTTTCAGAAACATAAGCAAAACCTGCCAGCATAAGCCAAACCATTATGGAGGGACTGCTTAAATAAAAAATAGTTTATATCTTGGTCTTGGATAGGTGACAGTGGGAATGTGGGAGTCAACTGCATATCTATCCTGAGTCTGAACTGTATATTAAATACATTTGATAATGGATGATAGCTCAGCACACTCCTTTCTCTGAGGCCCACACATTATTGGGAGAGGTTCCTCATGGGCTATCACAAGCTCTGCATCCATCTATTCTATATGTGTACAGAATTCTAGCTACATCATTTTCTCCCGTAGATTATAAGGTACAGGTCCTTAACACAGTCACCACTAGTTACATTAAACTAGCTGAACATGGGGATTTTCAGGGTACAGTTTAAATAGACCTACAGAATCAGTCTCTACATGTTGGGACATCAGCAATGCTTCCTGTTTCCCGCTCACTGCTCTGATAATCAGCTTCCTATTTGACAAGACAAAGAATTGTTACTGCAGCCTATGAGCGTGCTACGTGTGAAGAGAGATCAAACAGCAGCAAAAGGATAGATCTTCATTCTCTTGGGCAGCAAGTTTCAACTTGTAGCCTCTCTGTTCACATCATCACAGGGCATAAGCCATCACACATCTCTCCCAAAGACTGTCTGCCCATAGCCACTCAATACAGTATGTTGACTGGTGTGGTTCATACTGTGTGCAGACTGTGAGTTCAGTCAATGTCGACAACTACTTCATAACAGCTAGCAATGAGAGTGCTCAGGCTCAGGCTGCGTTTTAAACACAATATGGCAGCAGTACGATTTTTGCACAGACATGCATTTAAATTAGTGCATACACCACTGGATAATGTTTTGATTTAGTTGTGCTCATCAAGATACATGGGAGGGCTGGCTCTCGTAGCTCTGACCTATACAAATAAACTGTTATGTGACTCATTCCCAATTCACTAGCAGAATGACAGGGTCAATTTCATGTGAAGAGTTATTCCTCCTAGTCCTAAGAAACATATATTTTCTTAGTTTCTCCCAATCTGACATCCTTACCTCAAATTTTCATACTGGAACAATTAGCTGTAATTGTCCAACACAGAATCCCACAGTCTAAACTAATATGGGATTGTCTAGATCAGGTTGCCCTGTGGAAATACCTATGCAGAGTTAGGGATTATCTTGATTATGTTAACTGATGTAGGAGAACCTGCCCATTATTGGTGGCACCATTCCATAGGCAAAGAGTCCTGGACTTATTAACAGTGAAAAAGTGAGCTCAACACTGTCATGTATTAATTCATGGCTCCCTGATCTTGGTTGTGATAGATCTGGAACTGTGAGCCAAAAAAATCCCTTCCTCCATTAAGTTGCAGAAATTGAAGTGGAAGCTGAGACAGGAGGATTTTAAATTGATTGCAAGGAAAATAATTACTACAAAGCAAAAGGAACATATGTATGTATATTTATTTCAACATATTAATACTATATTATTTGTTATATATAGGTGTAGTGTATTAAATAAAGCATGGAAGATTAAGCATTGTTTGTCAATGTGGGTGTTGAAGTGTGAGTGATATCAGTGACTATCTGCCCCTTTCTGGTCCTTGCTTAGGTGAATTTTGGTCCATGTACACATACATTCCTGTCATCAGCTTTCCTATCTCAGTCTCACCCCCACCTCAGCTTAACTCACATAAAAGAAGAGAAATAAGGTTTCCACAATAAAAGTTGTTTGGACATAAAGAGATTTTACAGCTCTTTTGAAACATTCCCTGATTTTTAGCCGGGCTTCTTAAATGCTTAGCCTTTCTTCTTCAGTTATTTTTCTGCATGAAATTAGAATAGAAATAACACTAAAGCTCTGTGAATAGATAACTCATCTATTACTGTAGAAGGATTCATGGTAAGTACTTGGCATCACTACGTACACTGAAGATATATAATTTTTATTTTAGGGATGTGTTCTTCCTCTTAAATTATTATGCCCTTATCCATAGCAATGAAGTACTATTATAGTTAAGGACAGTTCTGCAAGCACAATAACTAACTTCTAGGTTAGTACCAATGTCTGTATGATAAAAAACAAATTGGGGTCTCATAATAAATATAACATTATGAGAAAAAAGAAATAAAACAAGCAATAAAATAAACCTAAAATATCAAGATTTATAACCCAAAGAAGTCACAGTTAAATTGTTTTAAAATATCCAAAATTGATGGCTGAAACCTACCAGCCCTATGTCAAGTAAGAACAGATTGATTCAACAAGTACAAAAATATCTATTCATTACCACTCATTAGCCCAGAAGTGTACTTAAGATATGGAAACAACATGGGGAAACAAAATTAAACAGAAACGGTAGAAAAACCATGCCACATCATCCAGCACAGCTCAGCACAGGAAAGAGCTCCTCAGACTACTAGCTCTCTTTCTAGAGAAAATGAACAGAGTGCCTGGGAGAGAGCTCTGTGCAACCATGACCTCAGCCACTTATGTGAAGTTACTCAACCACTCTGGCCCCCAGTTGCCACCTTTACAAAGACACATATCTAAAAGACTCCATTCAGCTAGGAAACACTCTGGGGGCCTCAAAGCATCATCCATTGTGAAGATCTCATAGTTCTTGTGTGCTTCTGCTGATCCAATTTGCCTAAACTTCATGTTGAACCATGAAAGGCATCAAATAGCCAAACACAGTTCTGAATAAGAACAAAGCAGGACATCACACTTCCAACTTCAAACACTCTCACAAAGCAACAGTAATCAAAGCAGCATGGCAGAGGTGTAGAAAACAATGATATAAGCCACTGGACACAATAGAGTACCCAGAAGCAAACTTCCTGGCAAACAACCAACGGGAAAACACAATGAGGATAGAGAGCAATTTCTTTAGTTTTGAAAAACTTTGTTGTTTTTAAGGGCAAGAGAGGCAGCTCAGTGATCAAAATCATGTGTTGTTCTTGTAGAAGAGCAGGGCTTGATTCCCAGAATGCACATGGTGCTCACAATTGCTAATAACTCTATTTCCAGAGGATCTAATGCCTTCTTCCTGCCTCTGTGGGCACTGCATCCATGTGGTTCACATACATTCATGGAGGCAAAATACATGTTAAAAATAGAAATGACAGCTTTTAATTATGTGTATCTGTGAGTCTGTGTGTAGCATGTGAGTTCCAGTTCCCACAGAGGCCAGAAGCTTTGGATACCCTGAAGCTGGAATTACAGATGGTTTGGGATCTGTCCAACATGAGTGCTGGGAACCAAACTGAGGATTAGGGAACAATTTATTCAATAAATAGTACTGACAAATCTATGTGCATACAGGCAAAAGAACAAAATCAGAAACTTGCATAGCATACACAAAAGTCACCTCTAAACAGGTTAAGTCAGTCTTAGACATAATCTTTAAAACATCTAAAGAAAACAAGAAAAAAACCTATGTGTGTACATTTTCAGGAAAAAAAAAAAACCTTTTATTTAGACTTCTTGATATTGGACTGAGCTCTTTGCTAAGATATCAAAGCACAGGACACAAAAGCAAAAGTGAATACATTTTAAAATTCTGTACACAAAAAGGAAAAGTGAAAGCGAAAAGACAATTTGTGGAGAAGGAAAAAGTTCGTGCAACCCACACTCCAGATAATGGATTAATGTTGAAATCAGATGAGGAGCACATTATAACTCAATACTAAACATGTTTTTAATGGGCTAAAAGTCCAAGCATATATTTCTTCATAGAATAAATATCAAATGGTCAACAGGCCAATGAAATGATGCTAATGTCACTAGGCACCAGGGAAATGCAAGTGCAACAGGAAATGGGCTATCTTATTGCAGCTTTTAGAGGAATCCTTACCAAGACCATACAGGCAATGGCTGTTGGTGGGGATGGACTCCCTGTACCATTGCTAGAAGTGTAAATTAGCTATGGAGAATAATTCAAAAACTAAAAGCCAGGGCTGCCTTACATTCCAGCTCTATGTTGCCCAGTTATTTAGCCAATAGTATTGAAAATAAAATCACAAAGTGATATCTGAACTCCTCTATTCTTCCTTGCATTCTTCCAAAAATCCAGAAGGTGGGCCAGCAAAATGGCTCAGAGGATAAAGGCACTTGCTACCAATCCTAACAGCCTTAGTTCTATCCGCAGACTCTACATAGTAGAGAGAATCGACTCTTCCAAGTTGTCCTCTGACCTCCACATACCCACCATACATGCATACCTACACACTGATACAGACACATACAAAGTGGAAATAATTACATATCTACTGGTTGATAAATATTTTAACTTATACAAAGGAATAAGAATATGTATGAATGAAATCCTGCCCTCTGTAGGAATATGGATAGACTTGAATGACATTCTTCTAAGTAGAATAAATCAGGTACACTAAGGCATTTACATTTTAGCTCTCACCAGCAAATTCACAGGAGCAGTGAACAGAATGGTCATTAGCAAGAATTGTGGGGAAGCTGGGTATGGATAATGTCTTGTCTGTGTAAGGAATAAATCTTGGAAGTCTAACATGGGCACTGTGTCTTCTGATGATAACTCTATCATATTCTTAAAATCTGTAAAGTGATACATTTTAATTTCAATATTTCTCACCCCCACCATAATAGGCAAAAGGTATGATACCCAACTGGGATATGGTGGTCATATCACACTCTATATCTGAAGAACATCATTTTGTACTGAGATGCTGTTCTGTCTCTAGCCCATAAGACCAACTGAGAGGGGCATAAACTGTGTGTTATATCATGATCAAGTTGAATGTTGAGCCATACCAACTAACAATAAAATAAAAAACTAGGGATTCAGAGAAGTAATTCAGAGGAGACCCAAGGTAACTGGCAGTGTGGTGGGAAAGCCTTCTGCTTCAATACTATAGAAAAGTAGTTTTGAAAGGACCCATCCACTTTTCAATTCTTATTTCAGCTCCTTAGTCCTTTTTTCCATCCAGCCTTGTCTACTCAGCTTATGGTCTATTCTATGGAGTGAAGTGTGGCTCATAGTCAATTGTTCTTTATTATAATTTTGTTTTTTGCTAATAACTACCTTAAATTATCACACTGAATATAAATATATATATTTTTATATGCCCATTCTCTCTCTCTCTCTCTCTCTCTCTCTCTCTCTCTCTCTGTGTGTGTGTGTGTGTGTGTGTGTGTGTGTGTGTGTGTGTGAAGGGTAGGGACAAAGAAACTTCAATAAGCCTGATGCAATCGTAATCTTAGCCCAAACAGGCCCTTCTTCAAAAAGCCAGTCCATTCCAATACGAAATGGAATATTAAACACACTCGGCCTATAGAGAAAAGTTCCATCCAGAGAAGCTCAATATATAATGCATATAAAATATTTAACAACCTTAATAAAGAGTATTTAAAAGACTAAAAAGCACAGAAAAGTGGAGAAGACAAATGTGTAAGAAACTGCCTGAGAGTCAAGAGGGCAGTAGTGATAAGGGCCAGATATTAAGCTCTTAAGAGGAAACTGAAGCTATTATGGGCAACCGAAATTACTCTGCAAAGATTACAATATGTATAAGAAATTATATTGATCAAAAGGCACCTCTCAGTTTTGTTGGCTGATGTGGCCTTTATGTAAAGGGCCCCTCTCTCTGAGAGAGTCACAAAGGATGCAGCAGCCACTCAGGAAACATGGAGAAGGCCCGTGACTATTGGATCTCATGTGGGCTCATGTCCAATGGCTCCACTGCAGAAAGGAGAAGATGAGGCACGCACAAGGACCAGCATCATCAGCAACAGCTGTGGCAGTGTGAGCAGCAGCTGTGAACCTGGGGAGTCGGCACACTTGCATGTTGTCCTGAGCCTTCTATACTAGAGTGGGTTCTGAGAGACTCTGGAGGGGATGGAATACATGTCTGTCCCAGGCAACAAGGTACAGCAGCCACTGGACTTGCCTAAACCAGACACCAGGTGCTCTAAACAATTGCTGGCTAGACAGAGAGACCGAAGAAAAGGAAGCAGCCTTAAACAAGGATTTTAATAACATTCAATTCCTGTTCTTCATGAGAATCCTTCATTAAAATCAGAACTTTGTACCCAGTCTGTGAAAGGCCATCTCAGCACAAATAAGCAGGTTGTGGACACTAGTTTTACTAATGCTGAAATCAGCGCATGAGTATGTCTGAGAGTCAGGGAAGCAAACACAGAAATTAGTTAAGAAACCAATAAAATGTGAAAAGATGTACAGAAGGAAAAGAAAAATACATCCATCTTTATTTGAATGGAAAATTCCCAAAAAGATAACTGCAAAGCAAATACATAAACCACATCAGGACACAGAATACAAGTCCCTGTATTAAGTTTCTACTCTATTGCTTTATACTTGGAGTGGATAATTGGAAATAAAATAAAAACAAAACTGTCACCATTGAAACAGATTAAATATTTGGAGATAAATTTAACAAAATATGACAGCATTCCCATATTAAAATTTTGCAAGCATAAGATAAATGAGAAAAATTATTGAACAGAAACATATACTATACTTAGAAATCAGAAGTCAATGACATGAGGGACTCAATTCCATACGATTTTACTTGGACATTCCCAGCAATCCTGATTTAAAATTACACTTAGATATTATAGTAGACATTACAGAACAAATTCTGAAATGTCCATTGAAAGCACAAGATTCAAAATTGGGCAAGGTGATGTAATTCAAGAAATCCACAGATGTCTGGAAAGAAGACTTATTTATTAAGGGATGAAATGTGGATCACACACTCATGAATACAAAATAAAGTGACACCGTTGCCTCTTCATCTCCAAGGGAAAGGTCAGGAAAGCTCCAGACCAGTTTACCAAACCTGTATGTCAGGAAGCCTTCCACCAAGAGAGCTCACCACCTCTCTGTCTTCCCTTTTAAGAGGTCACATAAGCAGGCAAGAAGCACCACCTCTATCTGGCCAGCTGGCCCAAGATCATGGGGGGAGTGAATTCCCACTACAGTGATGTGAAAATTGACTGACAGGTGCTCCAGCAAGATGGCTCACAAGGTAAAATAGTTTATGTTGAAGCTTGATGACCTGAGTTTGAATCCTGGGCCCCACATGGTAGGAGAGAAGTAACTCCCTAAAGTTGTCCTCTGACCTCCAAATGGACACCATGTTACATGTCACACACACACACACACATACACATCAAATAACTTTTTTTAAGAATAAAATTAGAGATCTTACACTACCAGATTCTAAGTACTGCCACATGTTACAATTAATCAAGGCTGGGTTCCAATTGAAGACAGGGTATTTATCTATTATGTATCTGAATAGTCAGAGAGCCACAAACATTCAGTCAGGTGATTTTTGTTAAAGCTGCAAGGATATTCAACAAAGAATGAGAAGCCTTTAAAAGGAATGAACAATGGTGAAATGAGTAGGCAACCATATGATAGTGCTATCCAGCTGAGCATTCAAACACATGATTCAGTTGACTCAAAATGGGTCAGAAGTCTATGTGTAAATCTATAGAATGCCTAGAGAGAAATCTTACAGGATGTGTGTTTGTCAAAGTTTAATTGTGTACAATAAAGTATGCATTCAAAATATAACCACTATGGATACATTTGATCTATTCAAAACAAGCTTTCCAATTTTCAAATGTGTTAACAATGAGTGAAAGTGACACACTGAGAGAAAGTACTTGCAAAGCACAGAGCTAGAGTTGCACAACCATTGCATGCATTCACAACTCAGGACTAAACATTCCAGGCAACACATTTATACAGACAGCTGACCAGAGGAGGGAAACTAAGCACAAATTAAAATCAGGATGAAAATTCGAAACAAGGCTACCTGCCACAACACAGCAACCAAAGTCCTAACACAGATGGTTAGAAAACTGTGGAGCAGTGTGAACTGTCAGAAGGAGATGGTGAGTGTGCTGAATAATACAACCATTTGGGAAATAATTTAGAAATTTATTATAAAGTTAAAAATACATTTACCTTATGATATAGTGTGATAGAAAATATCTTCTATCTTGGAGGGACACTCTTTAAGACAGAAAATGTTCTAAAGAGAGGTAAAACATTCTATCCTGTGAGGAGGCACATTAAAACTTAAGAAGTAAACAACACAAAAGTATCAGGAAGTTCCTGAAGCTGACCAAATTCACTACACTTTTCCCTTTCCAAGCCGATACAAACAGTAAGGACTGCTAAAAAAATACTTTCAGACTGAAAGAGCCACTTGGAAGGGAGCTGCCTTAAAGGGGCGCACTCCAACCTACAGCTTTGTCTTCAAGCCATACAGTGAACTTTCAGTTTTCAACTTTCATGAGCCATCACTGTGCCGGGGTGGACTTTTGGAGATGCAGCTGAGTTATTTCTGAGCCTGTAGTGACAAGGCCCCCAAAAGTCAAGAAAAACAGGAAACAGCCACACAATGCTGGTTAATACCCTTGAGAATGGGCTCAACTCCACCACATCTCTCCCTCAATATCAAGTGCTTCTGTCTACAGCAAAGGCTTTCACTAATCTCTAGGGAGTGACATTTTATCTCTGGCAGTCACCATCTAGATTGTATTTTAGAGAAATCACCCAGATGCTCAATGACATCCAGGATTGTGGGTAAGTTTGGGGGCTGCTGGAATAAAATTTCCTAGAATGTAGACGTAATACCCAAATTCTATGGGAGACAAGAAATTATAAAATAAAGACATGAGAATTCCCATTAGCACATCTAATGCACATGTATGAATATGCTGCATGTGCGCATCATTATTCCTAGGCCTAAAGTCAGTGCCTTGTATATTAAAGAGCAATCACTACTGCCATTGTATCCTAGACCAGGAACAGGAAAAGGTACCCATACCGTAGCTCAGATTCTAGTTTTGAAGACTACTCATGAACTACTATTTGGTCTTTAAAAAAAGAAAGAAAGAAAATTTGGAGGATAGAGAGAAGGCTTGGTGGTTAGAAGTACTTGATACTCTTACAGAGAACTGGGGTTTGGTTCACACACAGGTTTCCTCACCACCCTCTGTAACTGCAGTTCAATGGGATCTGGCACCCTTTTCTGTCCTCTGTGGGCAGCTTTGTGAATGTGGTACACATATATCTGTACACACACACACACACACACACACACACACACACACACGAAGGAGAGAGGGAGGGAGGGTGAGTTGGAAGGGAAAGGTAAGAAGGGAAATTTTGCAAGATATAACAACATGGATGAATCTTGAGGACACCACACTGCCTGATATAATCTGTAACAGGAAGGCAGCTGTTGCATGGTTCTTATATGAAGCATCTAAAACAGCCTGATATTTAGGACTGGGGAGGGGTGTCTTCAGGGTCTGGAGGAGGCAAAATAAGCAGTTATTAACCATTTCGAACAGGATTTGAATTAAGCAAGAAGAACAAGTTCTACCCATCATTGGACTTACAGTAAAAAAAAAAAGCTGTAATAAAAATTTGGACAATTAAAATATAGTAAAAGTATGAATCTCATGTTTATTGTTCTTATCACAGCATGATAGAGTAAAATAAAATAGATATAAAAACCATAAGAAAAGTAAAAGACATCAGTCATCCAGGAAAAAAAGTCTCAACATGCAAGGAAGACAATTGGTTTCTAATGTCTAAATGTTAACTAATGAAAGACAAAGATAGAGAACCCAGTAGAAAAATGGAAAACTGGAACAGACAATTCACAAAACCAGAGATGAATATGTGACAAATGCTCAAGTCACTCATTTATGAAGAAATGCAAATTCAAAACACACAGAGAAAACATTTCTCACCTGTCACATTGGCACACCTTTTT
>CABHPP010123785.1:0-10578 GCA_902168425.1 Peromyscus attwateri
ACTGTGTTCCTCGGGATCCCAGGAAGTGCCAGCGAATGTGTTACAGAAGCCGCTAAAGCACAAAGGTGGGGGCTCTGCACCCAACCCAGCCTCTTCTCTGGTTTCTTTCAGGTGCTGAGATTTCTCCTTAGGAGTTGATTTATAGCCAGGTGGTGGCGGTGCTGACTTTAATCCCAGCACTGCAGAGGTAGGTGCCTCTCTGAGTTCAAGGCCAGCCTGGTCTACAGACTGAGTTCCAGGACAGCCAGGGCCACACAGAAAAATCTTGTCTTGAAAGACCAAAGAACCAAAACCAGAACAAAACAAAAAAATTGATTTATTTTATTTTTTTTGTTTTTTGAAGACATGGTCTCTCTGTTCAGCCCTGGCCGTTCAGGAACTCACTCTGTAGACCAGGCTGGCCTCAAACTCAGAGATCCAACTTCCTCTGCCTCCTGAGTGCTGGGATTAGAAGTGTGTACCACCACTTGGCTGAGTTGATTTGTTTTTATTTTACTTATTTTGGGTTTTTTTGAGACATAGTTTCTCTGTGTAACAGCCCTGGCAGTCGTGGAACTCACTTTTTAGACCAACTGCCTCTGCCTCCCGAGTGCTCGGATTAAAGGCATGGGCCACTACTGCAGGCTCTATTTACTATTATTATTATTTAGTTTTTCAAAAACAGAGTTTTTCTGTGTAGCCCTGGCTATCCTGGAACTTGCTGTGTAGACCAGGCTGGCCTCAAACTCAGAGCTCCAACTCCCTCTGCCTCCTGACTGCTGAGATCAAAGGTGTGTGCCATCACCACCCAGCTAGTTTTTAAACATTCTAAATTTCAATTCCCAGTACCTACATGGCAGCTCACAACTGTTTGTAACTCCAGTCCCAGGGGATATGATACCCTCACACAGATATACATATAAGAAAAAACACCAATGCACATAAAATAAATAAATTAAAAAATAAAAAAGCCAGGCAGTGGTGGGCACACCTTTGATCCCAGCACTCGGGAGGCGGAGGGAGTTGGAGCTCTGAGTTTGAGGCCAGCTTGGTCCACACAGAGAGTTCCAGCACAGCCAGGGAAACACAGAGAAACCCAGTCTCGAAAAACCAAAAGAAAAACAAAAACAAAACTGTTTCATGTAGCTCAGGCCCGATTCCAATTTACAGTGTAGTTTAGAATGGCCTTGACCGTCTGATCCTCCTGCCTCTGCCTCCCAAAGAGCTGGGATTACAAACACCCACCCCTACACTGCTTTTATGTGGTGCTGGGGTTTGAACCCAGGGCTTTGTAAATGCACTCTACCACCTGAACTACATCCCCAGCTAAAATCTCATTTAAAATGTACAGTCTGTTTGGGTCCATGCTCAGCGGTTCCCAGGCTCCAGGGACTCCACGGCAAAAATCAATCTCCCAAGGCACAACAGTCATTTGTTTCCCAAACTCTTTTCTCCAGTCTAATTCACCATTTCCCTGCACTTGACAAATGCAATTAACAGGACAAGCCTCATCAATCAGAACACCAACTGCATCCTGCTGAGACGGGAAGGGAGCCCCGTAGAGGGAGAAGAACCTGCCGGACTTCTAAATCGGAGCATGACTAACGGGTGGTCTTTCCTTATGTCCACCTCTATATTTAAAGTTTCTCCTGCCAACCCTGTCTTCTCAACAGGCCTTGCTGTCTGCTGCCACCATAATTTGTAGATCCCCTCAAAGTTGGGTGTGTGAAGTCAGCTGTGTGCTCAGCAGGGACTTTTCCCACCCATACGTTCTAGTAGCGTTTGGGTTGCTTTCTGCCCAGGCAAGAGGCCCACCTTTCCCTCCAGCTGCACATCCATCATCCACACACTGGGAGACCAGAGCAGGATCACCAAGGCTTCCACTTCACCCATTGTGTCCACTTTCTCAGGGCTCAAGCCTTCCCTTCCCAACTCATTCAAGATTCCAGATTTGGCTCAGCGTGGTGGCACACACCTTTGACTGAAGTGCTCGAGAGGCAGAGGCAAGCGAATCTCTGAGTTCAAGGCCAGCCTGGACCAGAGTTCTAGGGCAGCCAGAGCTGTTCCACAAAGAAACCCTGTCTTTGGGGTGGGGGTGGGGGAGGTTCCAGATTTACTCCGTTTATCATTTTACACAGCATATAGCCTCCGCCTACTCCCAACAGAAGGTAGGAGCTTTTTCCTCTGCAGCCCTGGCTGGAACATCCCTGTGCATCTTTCCACCTCATCAACTTTTCATCTCTGCAAACTGAAGCAGGAAGTCTCTCCCTCCTCCCGCCTCTCTCTCCTGCTTTGCTATTAGCTTCATGAGTGAGGACATTAATGTATTCACCAGATGATGTCTTCACACCACTGTTTCCTGTAATTACAGTGCCTTCTCTCCCACTGTCCTGGCTTATTTGACTGTAAAGTACTTGAAGGAGGGACCGTGTGGACAAAAGATGCAACAGAGGCTGAGGCTGAAAAGTAGTGTAATTTTAACATCAAGAGTAAAACAGCTAATGCGTCTGGAGCACAACAATGGCTAACACCCGCACCAATGCTTTACCAAAGGTACTGAAGTAACTGTGGGCTTCACTATGGAATGGGGTGCTATTATTTATTATAACCCAGAAGAACCACCCAAACAGGTGCAAACAGCCAGTCCTTTCCCTTCAGGAGACAGGTGCCGTATACTTGTCATGTAAATCAGCTACATTGTCACTGGAGACACGGATCCAGCCATTCTCCCGCACGTGGTAGAGGTTGACGGCACCTCCAGAGTAGGCGTCTCTGTAGGTGGCTTGGTAGATGGCTCGGCGAGCGAGATCATATGCATCCTCCACTTCTAGGTCATAGGAGTAGCCTCGATCCATGACTCCATAAGCATACACGGAGCCAGAACCCACGGAGAAGGCAGTTCCAGAGATCCGGTTCCCTTCACTGTCTACATAGTAGAGGCCTGGAAAAGCAGATGAGCAGGGAAAAAAGGAAAAAGACCATCAGTTCTTTGCTAGTTTATTCATCTTCAAGGCAATTTCTCATTTTCCTCAACAGAGATGTAGCTCTGCAGCAGAATATATATATATATGCCTTGCATGTCCAAGGTGGCCCTGGGTTTGATTTCTGCCCACCACCACACACAGACCACCACACACCACCACCACCACCCAAATGGAATCTCAGCACACTTGGGAGGTGGAGGCAGGAGGATCAGGAGTTAAAGGCTAGCCTTAATTATGTATTGAGTTTGAGGCCAGCCTGGGCTACATAAAACCCTGTTTCAAAACCAAACCAAACAGGGCCTAGAAAGATGGCTCAACAGCTAAGAATACTTGTTGCTCTTGTCCAGGACCCAGGTTCAGTTCTCAGCATCCACAGGGTAGCTCACAACTGTCTGTAACATACACACATGCAAACACTCACACACACATAGAAACTCACAAAGGAACAAAATAATTTCTTAAACAACTGAAGAAAGACAAGATCAAACTTACTGCTGAGATCTCTAGATTCCACATCATACCACCCATCTCATCTCACATTACACAAACTACCCCGCCTGTTCTCTTGGCAAGTCCAAAAGACAAGTCTGCTGGACATTCCAGGCACAGGACTTCAGGCATGGTGGAAGGCAACACTTAAAATCTAACCCTAGGCCTGCAAGAGATGGTTCCTTCCAGGCCAAAGACTAACTGAAACAGAAATGGCAACTACAGCTGAGCTTTACTATCAACACAGTGACAAGTGACGAAATGAAACTGAAACTGCCGCCAGATACTGAGAGATAGTTTGGGAATTTTATATTAACTATAAACCAATTCCACTAGCTTTATTTATTTGATTCTCTCACTGCGTGGTCCAGGCTGTCCTGTTGCTATATAGCTTAGGCTGGCTTTAAACTCTTGACCCTCCGGTTTCAGCCTCCCTACTGCTAAGACCACAGCTGTATATCACTTGGCTTCTCTGTGTTTTTTTAAATTAGGGCCAGTGAGGTGACTCAGCATGAAACTGTTGCTTACCACTAGACCTGGTGTCCTGAGTTTGATCCACAGAACAAGAGAACCAACTCCCGTAAATTATCCTCTGAACTCTACATGTATGTGTTGGGATGTGCGCTTCCTTGAACTCACAAACACATAGGAAATAAATTTTAAAAATGGGGTTGGAAAGATGGCTATATGAGTAAGAGCACACTGGTTGCTCTTGCAGAGGACCTGGGTTTGGTTCCCAGCAACCATATGGTGGCTCACAACTGTCTGCAACTATAGTTCAGGGGATCCAATACCCTCTTCTAGCCTCTTTGGGCACTAGGCATGCATTATGATGCACAGACATATATACAGACAAAACACCCATGCACATACACTAAAACAATTTAAAAAGTTTACAATATATATATCCATGAAAAAATTTAAAATTATGTGTGCAGAGGCACATGCCTTTAATCCCAGCACTCGGGAGGCAGAGGCAGGCGGATCTCTGAGTTTGAGGCCAGCTTGATCTACAGAGTGAGTTCCAGGATAGCCAGGGTTACATGGAGAAATACTGTGTCAAAAAACCAAAAAAGAAAAACAAGAAAGAAAAAGAAAATGCTACAGTTTATCTCAGTCAACTTAAATTCTCAAATATAGCTGTTTTCTAGTCCTTATTATTGTATGAGAAGAAAAATGTGCCAGACATCATACTTATTGCTTTATATTTATTGCACTCTACTGCTGTGGCAGCTCATTCAACCAACTGACAGATGAAGATATAGGCTAAGAAAAAAGGTAACCTAAGGTCAACTGACTAAGACAGCCAATGACACAGCAAGTCTAACTCCATGGCCTTTCCTGTACAGTACAATGCCTTCCTTGGAGAGGGAAGGAAAAGCTAAGACCCTAATTAACACAGATCTTCCTCAGCATCCACCAAAAGGCCTTAATTCACCTGTCCACTTAACCCCTCTCCACTGCAGTGCCCACCCGGAGGATCACATAACTATCACACAACTCACCAGGGCCTCTCTTATCCCAGCCACAGATCATGGTGCCCATGGACAGCCCCATGCCTTTGTACTGATACACCATGTTAGCAAGAAGTTTGGAGGCCGCTGCGACAGAGATGCGTTCCTTATTTCGAAGCTCATAGATTCGACACTGCCGAGCCAACAACCGCTCCCAGAAGCTGCAATCGGCTGCACCCCCAGCCATGGTGCCCAGGAGGTAAGGATTGATCTCTATCACTTTCTTCACTGTCTGAGAGGCAATATAAGCACCTGCTGTGGCCCGGGAATCAGCTGCAACAATGACTCCATGGCGAAACTAATTAAAGTCAGAGAAAAAACAAAAATAGGTCACATAAGGCCACAGATATTTCCAATACTTATTTTTGTATTAACGTAAAACCAGACTATCTTTCTCTATATCTTTCTGGATTGTGTAATCGAGTTCACATATTAAATGTCATTTGGACTTAACAGCAATCAATCCCTGATTTGGGAATAACCAGATTACTCACTTTACATATGAAGAAATAAGTTTATTGAGATAAAGACGCCCCTAAAGCCCCTAAGGGGAACAGAGAGATAGCTCAGTGGTTAAGAGCACTGGCTGTTCTTCAGAGGTCGAGTTCGGTTCCCAGTACCCACGTACACCTTTGGAGTGCCCACAAAGGTCTGTAATGCTTGTTTCAGTGAACCCGACGCCCTCTCTCGGCCTCTGCGAGCACTACACACGTGGTGAATATACATAAAGGCAACACACACACACCCAACTCCAAGAATAAATAAATCTTTAAAGATCCACAACTAGTTACTGTAGAGCTGGCAGAGGGGCCTTAATCGGCACCCACTCCAGGAGCCCCCGGACTTCATCAAGCTCCCGGGAGGGGACGCCCAGTTTCTAAAACTTGAACCGCTACGACAGCTTTCTTTCCCTGCGCCACGACCGTCTCGGTCTCCCTCTCACTGCCCACCCCGCCCCGCTCCCCTTTCCGCTAAGGGTCGGAGGAGAGGACCGACCCTCCGCCCGCCTCCGTTCCGGCTGCGATGCCGGAAAGGCCGGAGCCGCAAGGCGGCCGGCTGAGCACCTTGAAGGCCAGGGTGGTGGTTCCATGAAGCATTTCGATTTTCGGCTCCTCTGGGACACCCCAGCTGGGCGCGGCCAGGCTCAGCCCATCACCAGGACTCCCCGGACCCAGGTCCAGCAGATCCGCACGACCTCCGAGACCAAAAAACCCATGCTGGTTCACCGGTAAAGGCCGCTCCAACACGCTAGCCAGCGCCATATCTAGTAAGGGCAACAGGAAGTAGCTCTGAGACCGCCTCCCAAGAGCGGTCGGGCAACTCCGCGCCGTCACAGCTTCACGTCCTATTAAGTCTATGGCGAGGGAGGAGCCATTTTTACTCCGGGCAACCACGCCTCCAAATACCTGTGGCGGACTGTTTTCACTGAGGAAGGGCAAAAAGGAACGCCAAAAGGATGCGACTGCCATTATTACTGTGGTCATCGGAGCGGCACCGATAAGAGTAACTTTAAATTCCTAGAGAGTGGCTGGAACGTTCTCGTTGAGTGAGGGAGGTGAGTTCGGCCATCTTTGAGAAGGGCGTGACTGCTCAAGAATCCAACTGGAGTCTGGCGTTTGGTCGCCGCCCAGGCCCAGGTTGAGGTTACACCTGCATCTCAGTTTCTAAAACCCCTGTTACCGAGACTGAGGTTGCCATTGTTTTTAAGGTCACCCTTCCTCATACTGGTTAAAATAATTGTTTTCAGGCCATTCTCCTATGGTATTAATTCAACCGAAGTAGTTTGTTGTAAAAAACAAACAAACAAATGAACAACAAAAGACATCTCCTCGATCTGGGCAGTGGTAGCGCACACCTTTAGTCCCAACGCTTGGGAGGCAGAGTCAGGCGGATCTCTGTGAGTTCGAGGCCAGCCTGGTCTACAGAGTGAGTTCCAGGACAACCAGGGCTACACAGAGAGATCCTGTCTCAAAAACAAAACAACAATACTGCTTCTTTTTAAATAGCATTTATAACGCAGCTGTTTTTGCTTTTTTTTTTTTTTTTTTGAGATGTTCATACTCTGTAACGTAGACTGCCCAGAAACTAACGTAGCCCAGGCTGCCCTCCAACTCGACAGGTTCTCCTGCCTTGTCCCAGAGTAATGGGATTGCAAGCCTGAGCCGCCACACCATGCTCGCTGTCCCTTAAAATGTTTTTTATTTATTTATTTTTATTTTTTTAAAGAGACTCACTATATAGCCATGGCTTGGTCTAGAACTTGCTATGTAGATCAGGCTGACCTCGATCTCAAGGTGATCCTCCTGCCTCTGCCTCCAAAGCGCTAGGATTAAAAGCACTCCCACCACAACCTGCAAAAAGTAACCAGTTTTTTTGTTTGTTTGTTTTTTGAGACAGGGCTTCCCTATGTAGCCTTGGCTGTGTGTCCTGGAACTCTCTCTGTAGACCAGGCTGGCCTGGAACTCAGAGATCCACCTGCCTCTGACTCCCCAGTGTTGGGATTAAACACCTGCACATTTAAATCAGTAGTAATTGACATCTGAGAACCTGAAGGGGAGTTGAGGGTCCATAAAGGTGTAACGAGAGATTCATTAGGAAGAGGCCACATTTCATGGCCTCTTCTTCCTCCACCCACCTGTACCCCTCAACACTCTGGGGAATGGTACCAAGTCAGGAAGTAGGCATATGTATGAAATGCTGCTTCCTGTTTATGGGTCTGTGAAGTCAGTGTCTAGCCTTGCTTATTGGATTTACTTATCAGTATCTAAATTCAGTATTCTTTTGATGCCCAACTCAGGCCTTCCTCTCCTGTAGCAGATTTTGCATGTGCAGTATTTTTCATGCTGAAATCTGGCAACCTTTTCCAAGTCCTACAACCAGAGGTAGAACATCTTTATCTGTCTCACACTTAGATAGTGTAGGAAATGCAAGGTAGGGCTTGTGAGATGACACAGAAGAGCGCTGAGCTGACTTCAGTTTGGATCCCCAGCACCAAGTTAAAAAGCTGGGTGTGGGCATGAGTGCCTGCAGCCCCAGTGTTGGGCAACAGAGACAAGCAGATTCCAGACGCTTTCTGGCCAGCCAGACTAGGAGAAAGTCAGAATTTTAGGTTGGTTGAGAGACCCTGTGCCAAAGGAATATGGTAGAGTGATAGAGTAGGACAGCTGATATCTTCTGCCAGCTGCCACATGTGAATCTGTTCCACGTGACTCCACCACATGCACACACACACATGTTGTTTTTCCTCCGGCACAGTGGCTGCACCTGAATCTACTGCTGTTTCAGCCAGTAATTGCGGCTCTGCAGTTACAGATCAGCTTCTCAGGCAGTGACCTGGTGGGACTTTTATGTCCCACGGGATCTGCCTCCCGCTGCTGCCACCAAATGTAGTTTTTAACTAAATCTCTATCAGTCTATTTATCAATAAGACTCGGGAGTCAGAGGCTGGGGTGAAAACCTGCCAGCTCAGAGGTTGAGGAGCAGCTAGCTGACCTTCCCTCTTTGCTGGTGTCTCAGGAAGAGAGCATCCTTCTGCTCAGGCAAACCAAAAAAGACCATCACACTCAAAGTCCCTCCTTACCACTTCCTATGCTTCTCTCTATCTGTCTTTCAGACTCCCTCTGACTCTCTATGATTATTTTCTGTCAACTAGTTGATGGCTCTGCCTCCTGACCCAACGTTGATTTTATTTAATTAGTGCAAATGCAAACTCAGCATTCACAGTGTATATCATTTCATATCCCGAAACACATGCATATCCTTCCACACACCCCTGCCACACACAAAGAAAAAAAGAGACTGTATAAAGTTCCTGTTTATTGAGTATAAATTATTTGCAATCACTCCTGCAATGCATCCAGTCCTCTGACTGCTCTGAATAGTTTTCATTCTTGACTAATAGCACCCATACCTCTGTTACGGCACAGTTTTTAATTTTCTGTGCCATGGTCTCACTACATAGTGTGGATAGTGATCCTCTGTTCTCAGCTTTCCCAGTGTGGGAATAGGTGTGTGTTACTGGGCTTGCAAATATGAGCTTACATTTACTTAGGTGTGTGCACAGGGAAGAATGTGCTTATGTTTGAGTACCTGTGTGCCACGTCACTCATATGGTGTCAGAGAACAGCCTGCAAGAATCAGCTCCTCCTTCTAACATGTGGGTTCTGGTGACTGAACTCAGGCCATCGGGCTTGGTGGCAAAAGAGCTTTTTCTCTCTGAGCCGTCTGTCCAGCCCCAGTTGTGACATTAAATGGGATCTGATTCTCTACTGTTTATCTCTTTGCCTACTTCATACTCAGTACACATTTGCTGTATGACATGGATGTTCTTCCAGTCACAGAGACTGAAGCCCGGGCTCATCTTTGGCTATGTCCCTTAATTTCCTCCATGACTTGCCAGGTTCTCTTGCTTCTTTGATATCACCTTTGTGGTTTTTTTTTTTTTTTTTTTTTTTTAAAGATTTATTTATTTATTATGTATACAGTTTTCTGTCTGCACGTATCTCTGCAGGCCAGAAGAGGGCACCAGATCTCATTACAGATGGTTGTGAGCCACCATGTGGTTGCTGGGAATTGAACTCAGGACCTTTGAAAGAGCAAGCAGTGCTCTTAACCTCTGAGCCATCTCTCCAGCCCCTTTTTTTGTTTTTTTAAGTTTAAGCTGGGTGTTGTTTGTTTTTACTCTTTACTCTTTTGAGGAGCCTGCCACCCAGCTTCCATGACACATGCCTGTAACACCAGTGCTTAAGAAGCAGAGACAGCAGGAGAGTGGGTTTGAAGCAAACCTGGGCTTCAGAGGGAGTTGAAGGCCAACTTAAACTATAAAACAAGATCCTATCTCAAAACCAAAGCAGCATCCCAGCACTGGTGAGTGAGAGGCAGGCAGATCATTGTGAGTTCAAGGCCAGCCTGGTCCACATAGTGTCTGAAAAACAAAGAAACAACAACAACCCCCAAACAGCAGCAACAACAAAAAATGCTGGATGTGATGGCACACACTTGGAAGGAGAGTTCAAAGTGAACCTGGATTAACGACATGGGGAATTTCATGATAGCCCAGACTACACAGAGACACCTTATCTCAAAACTAAAAACCAAACAAACAGAACACCAAAATCAAATAACCCCGAACCACAACTTTACCATTTTAAGCCTGTACTGGGGAAGGATTTCAGAATACATGGTACTTAAGCCAGACATTGGGGGACAGGATTTCAATGCTGGGGACAGGGGAACAGAAGTAGGAATGTGCTAGAAATAGAAAAGAGGTTATGGTGGATGGATTGAGACTGGCCTATAGTGGACTGTTGTGGAATATCACTTTAACTAGGCAAAGATGTGTTACATTTGTTTATGCTGCATGTGTTTAGCTGTGTAAAGGTGTGTTGCATTTGTTTATGCTGCATGTGTTCCATGATGTAAAGATGTGTTGCTTTGTCTGCCTAAGGCACCCGATTGGCCTAATCAAAAGCTGAACAGCCAATAGCCAGGCAGTAGAAGGATAGGTGGGGCAGGCAGAGAGAGTAAATGGGAGGAGGGGAGACCAGGAAGAGAGAACAAGAGAGAGAGAGAGAGAGAGAGAGAGAGAGAGAGAGAGAGAGAGAGAGAGAGAG
>CABHPP010123785.1:10588-39769 GCA_902168425.1 Peromyscus attwateri
GAGAGAGAGAGAGAGAGAGAGAGAGAGAGAGAGAGAGAGAGAGAGAGGGAGATGCCCAGGGCTGGCCAGCCAGGCACGGAAGAAGCCGGAAAAGTAGGACATACAGAATGAAAGGTAAAAAGCCCTGGGGCAAAACGTAGATAGAGAGAAACAGGTTAAAGTAAGTTATAAGAGCTACTGGGTTGAACTTGATAGAAGAGAAAGTAGGAAGTACTCTTGAACACATTGGCACAGGAGATCACTTCCTAAATATAACACCAGCAGCACAGACACTGAGCACAACAATTAATAAATGGGACCTCTTGAAACTGAGAAGCTTTTATAGGGCAAAAGATACAGTCAATAAGACAAAAAGACAGCCTACAGAATGGGAAAAGACCTTCACCAACCCCACATCTGACAGAGGACTGATCTCCAAAGTATATAAAGAACTCAAGAAACTAGACATCAAAATATTGAACAATCCAATTAAAAAATGGGCTAAAGAGCTAAACAGAGAATTCTCAAAAGATGAATCTCAAATGGCTGAAAGACATTTAAAGAAATGCTCAACATCCTTAATCATCAGAGAAATGCAAATCAAAACGACTCTGAGATACCACTTTACACCTGTCAGAATGGCTAAGATCAAAAACACTAATGACAGTCTATGTTGGAGAGGATGTGGAGCAAGGGGAACACTCCTCCACTGTTGGTGGGAATGCAAACTTGTATAACCACTGTGGAAATCAGTATGGCAGTTTCTCAGAAAATTGGGAATCCATCTACTTCAAGACCCAGCCATACCACTCTTGGGTATATACCCAAGGAATGCTCAGTCATACCACAAAGATACATGCTCAACTATGTTCATAGCAGCATTATTCGTAATAGCCAGAACCTGGAAACAACCTAGATGCCTGTCAACTGAAGAATGGATTAAGAAAATGTGGTACATATACACAATGGAGTACTACTCAGCAGAGAAAAATAATGACAGCATGAAATTTGCAGGCAAATGGATGGAACTAGAAAATATCATCCTGAGTTAGGTAACCCAAACCCAGAAGGACAAACATGGTATGTACTCACTCATAAGTGGATACTAGATATAAAGCAAAAAACAATCAGACTGCAACCCACAGATCCTGGGAGGCTACCTAGCAGGGGGGACCCTAGGATGACTGTGGCTTATAATAAGTTTTGGTTTTACTCAGTTACTGGGCAAGCTTCAGTGAAACATTTCACTATTAGGATAAGAATTTGTACTGTATCAAGCTGATAATAGAAAAAATAATAAAACAGGAGAAAAAAAAGAGCTAGTGGGACAAGCATAAGATAAGGCCGAGCATTCATAATTGATAGTAAGTCTCTGTGTCTTGATTTGGGAGCTGGTTGACAGTCCAATAAAGCTGCTACATTTGATGCCCAATGTGGGGCACCAAAATGCTGCTGTATCTTCATCGCAGTGGCTGGGCTTTGAACTACTAGCAGCCCCGCTGCTCAGGCCGGAGCCTGGGGAGTTCTGTTCCCCTAGACGAGGGTTCTGTTGCTGCCACTGAAGGTAGCTTTAACTAAATCTCTATCATTCTAATAAAACTCAGGATTCAAAGGCCAGGGTGAAAACCTGTGAGCTCTGAGAGTTAGAGTAGAAACTGGCTAACTTTCTCTCTTTGCTGGTGTACCCAGAAGCCTCCCTCCTTCCACACTGGCCCAACTAAAAACACACACCACGCTCCTCCCTGCTACTTCCTGTCAACCGGTTGCTAATCCTGCCTTTCTGAGCCAAGGTTAATTTTATTTATTTAACATAAATGTAACACATCTTTACATAGTTAAACAAATGCAGCATAAACAAATGTAACACATCTTTGCCTAGTTAAACAAATATTCCACAACAATGGACTTATTTTCAAATTTTATTTTATTCTGATTTTTTTTTTTAAAGACAGAGTCTCTCTATGTATACCTGGCTTTTCTTGAACTCTCAGAGATCTGCCTGCCTCTGCCTTCCAAGTGTTGGGATTAAAGGCGTGCACCACTGTGCCCAATGCTAGGTGCTATAGGGAAGTCCAAATGTCCGCCTGGGTTGAAAGAGGTTGTTTGTATTTTATCTTGTAGACATTTCTTAGTGGAGAAGACATAGTATTTGAATTATATCTTAGAAGAAATTGCCCATGTGGAGGATAGGAATAGAGTAGGAGGTCAGGGTATCCATTTAGGGGACCATTCAGCTGTCCCGACCTGACTTGATAATGGCATGATGTAGGAGGATTTCACTCCATCCTTATGAAGAGTTTGAAACTTTGTAGTACTTTTAAATTTTATTTATTTTTATTTCATTCACATTAATGCTTTACCTGCATGTATGTCTGTGTTAAGGTGTCAGATCCCCTGAAACTGGAGCTCCAGGCAGTTATGAGCTGCCATGTGGGCACTGGGACTTGAACCTGAATCCTCTGGAAGAGCAGCCAGTGCTTTTAACCGATCAGCCATCTCTTCAGCCCCCCTGTAGTATTTATTTTTAAAGCTATTTATTTATTTATTTATTTATTTATTTATTTATTTATTTATTTATTTATCTGTCTGTCTATCTGTCTATCTATCTATCTATCTATCTATCTATCTATCTATCTATCTATGTATCTATCTATCTATGTATCTATCTATCTATCTATCTATCTATCTATCTATCTATCTATCTATCTGAGGTAGAGTCTCTTCTGGCTGGTCTGGAACTTACAATCTTCCCATCTTAACCCAAATGCTGGAATAGGTAATAGGTATATATCACCACACATGGATGCCTTCAGATTTTTTTTTAAATAATTTTTGTAATGCCAGGGCTTGAGCATGCTAGGCAAATATTGCACCACTGAACTACATATATAGTAGGAAGGCCATTTTTTTAAAATGAACAAATTGTTTGTTTATTTAGTGTGTGAGGTCAGAGGACAACTTTCAGTTCTCACCTCCCACCTTGGTCCTCTAGGTTAGCTGGTTCTCCTGTTTCTGCTTCCCACCTTGCCGTAGGAATGCTGGTCACAGATGTGTGTCGCTGCATCTGCTTTGTATTTTTATTTTTATTTTTTCTGAGACAGGGTTTCTCTGTGTTCCCTGGCTGTCCTGGAACTCACTCTGTAGACCAGGCTGGCCTTGAACTCAGACATCCGCCTGCCTCTGCCTCCCAAGTGCTAGCATCTGGCTTTTTAATGTGGGTTTTGAGTGATCTTCCCAGCCTAAGGAACACTTTTTTTTTTTTTTTTGGGTTTTTCGAGACAGTTTCTCTGTGTAGCTTTTGGAGCCTGTCCTGGAACTCACTTTGTAGACCAGGCTGGCCTTGACTCACAAGAGATTCACCTGTGTCTGCCTCCCGTGTGCTGGGATTAAGGTGTGTGCCACCATGGCCCAGCTAGGAACACCATCTTTGTGTCCAGATAGAAGGACCCCTTTGTCCCCAAAGCAGAAGAGAAACTTTCAAGTTCTGGTACTCTTACCCTCAGTAACCTACCTGCTTTTCTGGGAGGTATTTGAGTCTCTTTCTCCTTTTCCCTCTTATAGAAGCTCTCATCTTGGGACTGGAGAGATGGCTCAATGGTTAAGAACACTGGCTGTTTTTCCGGATGACCTGGGTTCAATTCCCAGCACCCACATGGCAGCTCATAACTGTCTGTAACTCCAGTTCCAGGGGATCTGACACCTTCATGCCGATGCACATAAAATAAAGTTATATAAATTACAAAAAAAATCATTAAGGACCTTTTCCATAGGTATATTTCTAAAAAAAAAAAGAAAGAAACTCTCATCTTTTCTGTGTTCCGCACGGTCCATGTTACATCCCCCCATCTTACCATGAGTTAGAAGTCTTCGCATACCTAATGTCCACACAGCAAAGCCGAGGAGGACCTAGCTCTTCTCCTTGCTGCCACTCTTCTCTGCAGTCACCCTAATCCCCATCTCTACCCCCTGCT
Organism: Peromyscus attwateri; assembly: GCA_902168425.1. NCBI lineage: Eukaryota > Metazoa > Chordata > Mammalia > Rodentia > Cricetidae > Peromyscus > Peromyscus attwateri. The sequence continues at coordinate 14,539 of CABHPP010123785.1, forward strand.
GGGTAGACAGAGGATGACAGACAGAAGACTCTATTGGTGACTCTTACCTGACTGATAGGTGGCGTCTCCCCAGCGCAGGAACCTCCGCTGGCCCGTTCTGTCTCCCCTTGGCAGTTTTCTGATGTGGGTGGAGATGCTTTACCAACCAGTTCCGAAGCCTGATTTAAGATTCGGGAGAAGAAATGAAGCATCAACTCACGCGTCTCACTTACCGGTTCTGGCTGCCGTCCAGCTTCTCTGCAGCGTCCTTCTTCCCCTTCGGACCCAGGCCTCAAATGCTGCCTCCCCGCTCCTCCCAACTCCACTCGGCCTCAGCGATGGCTCTTCAGGATGTGTGCAAGTGGCAGGCCCCGGACACCCAGGGGCCATCCCCTCACTTGCCTGCGGCTGGTGGTTGGGCTGTGCCCCGGGGCTGCGACCCTCAAACCTTCCTGCAGACCTATGGCCCCAGGCTGGCGCATGGCACCACCACCCTGGCTTTTCGCTTCCGTCACGGTGTCATTGCCGCCGCTGACACGCGTTCCTCCTGCGGCAGCTATGTGGCATGTCCAGCCTCACGAAAGGTCATCCCTGTGCACCGGCACCTCCTGGGTACCACCTCTGGAACCTCTGCTGACTGTGTCACGTGGTATCGGGTGCTACAGCGGGAGCTGCGGCTTCGGGAACTGAGGGAAGGTCAGCTGCCCAGTGTGGCAGGCACAGCCAAGCTCCTGTCAGCTATGCTGTCCTGCTACCGGGGTCTGGATCTGTGTGTGGCCACTGCCCTGTGCGGCTGGGACCACTCGGGCCCCGCCCTCTTCTATGTCTACAGTGATGGCACTTGTCTGCAAGGGGACGTCTTCTCTGTGGGCTCTGGATCTCCGTATGCCTATGGTGTGCTTGACCGTGGCTACCACTATGACATGACCATTCAGGAAGCCTACGCCCTGGCCCGCTGCGCTGTGGCCCATGCCACCCACCGTGACGCTTATTCGGGGGGCTCAGTGGACCTTTTCCACGTTCGAGAGACTGGGTGGGAGTATGTGTCCCGCAGTGATGCCTGTGTGCTGTACAGCGAGCTGCGGAAAGCCCCCGACCGGGAGCGGGAGGCGGAAGCCAGTCCAGCCCACCCTGAGCCTGCCGCTCCTCGAGACGCTGAAGAAGGTGGAGAACTCTTTGTGGAGCCAGGGGAGGCGACCCCAGAAGACGACAGGATAATAGCAAAGGCTGAAATGATGTGAGAAAGGACAGAACTTGGGAGACCCAGACAAGGCGGGTGGGTTGGGGAATGAGCCCTTGGCAGGGCTAGTTCTGGAAGCAGCCTCCTGGCATCTGGCTCTGGCCCTTCTGGGTTGCCTGCTTTGTTTGTTTGAGTCCCCATCCTTTCTGCCTCCCAGAGCTATTGACGTCCCTGTCCGACATGTTGTGATGGTGCCCGATGGATGGTATAGCCTCTCCTGCCTCTAAACGGACATACCAAACACTCGTTGCATGCCTGCTGGGTGCCAACTGCCCCGCTGTGTGCCAGACTCTTTTTGGTCGTCCCATCCCAGTCTCTGTTCTCATTTTGGTCCTTATCTGTCAGAGTCCTTGTCTCTCCCTCCTGTCACTTCTCACCTTGGTCAGGCAGGCCAGCAGCGAGGAGAGAGCAGCCTCTCTCAGAAAAACTCAGAAGCCCCGAGGGCTGCAGGGCCTAGTTCAGTCATAGTGGGGATGGGCTCGTCTCTGCTGCCCGCCTGCTGTGACCATAATGACTGTAATAATTCCTCCTCCTGTACTGAGTGCAGTTCTCATGACAGCTTTTGGAAGCATGATCCTTTACTGAAGCGGGATCAGGTTTAGAGAGTTATGGGACTTACCAGGTTACGGTAGGCGACAACATTGTAGGCTTAGACACACTCAGCCCTTCCTGGGCTCTCCGTGCATATTTCTCTCCCAGCCCCCACTGTCCTGCCCCCCCCCTTTGGTTTTTCGAGACAGGGTTTCTCTATGTAGCTTTGGTGCCTGTCCTGGATCTTGCTCTGTAGACCAGGCTGGCCTCGAACTCACAGAGATCCGCCTGGCTCTGCCTCCCGAGTGCTGGGATTAAAGGCGTGCGCCACCACCACCTGCTGCCCCTCTTTGAGACAGGGTTTCTCTGTGTATCCCTGGCTGTCCTGGAATTCACTCTGTAGACCATGCTGGCCTTGAACTCACAGAGATCTGCCTGCCTCTTGCTTCCTGAGTGCTGGGATTAAAGATGTGAGCCAACTGTTCTGCCTTTTCTGCCTTCTTTGCAAGCTTCTGGGGAATAGGCCAAGCCCCTGCCTATTTGCTAGAAATGAATGAACTCCAAGGAACCCATGGGCTTGGAGGGGTGAGCTCAGAAAAACTGCCCATTCCCAGGCTTATCTTGCTATGCTGGCCAGGGCCTGAGCCCTGCCCTGTAGCCTAGCCCTGTTCTCTACTCACCAGACTTCTCCCTGGTCTTCACTCCTCTCCGGTTGCTCTCTCCAGAGGAGTAAGACCAGAGGACTCCACTGGTGGGGCCAGCTGGCACATCTGGTCTTCCCGGCCTGCTTCGGGCTTCCCAGGGAGCCCGGACTTGGAGATCCAGGCTTTCAGCTTCAGGAGAACCACTGCCCTCTCCCCAGGCTGGTCAGGAGGTGGGGTCTGAAGGAAGAAGGCCATTGAAACTTTTCTCTTACCCCCAGTCCTAAGACTGACAGCTGCTTCTCCCTCTTCCTTGACCGTCTACACATCAGATTAAGAACTCATTGACATTGGACTTACAGACTCTGAACTGGATTCTCCAAACTCTGGAGAGTTGGAAGGAAAGTCGGGGACCCTCAGAAAGAACAGAGGACTACAGAAAGTCCTCAGTACATGGGAACTAGTTTGCAAGCCAGGGTGGAGTCTGGCTATTGGCCCTCACAGCAGCCTTCATCCCCTGCAAACTGCCCAGCCTTAGGGAGGAGATGTGGGTCTCCGGGGGTGATAACTGAAGGTCACGGACACTTGGGACCTCCTAGTCCTGGAGGAGCACACGAGGAGGGACAGCTTTGGCACAGGCATGAGTGGGTTGAGATTCATGGCCACTGATGTGAGTAGGTGTTACATCCAACTACAGGTGAGTGATTCAGGGTAGGTATCTGCAGGTGAGTGTGGCAGGAGAGGCATGTGTGGTGAGTCTGGAAGAGAGGAGCTTCAATAAGAGCGGCCACTGCAGTCTGTGTGGCACGGTGCCAGCCTCTGCCCTCCTCCCCCTTTGTACACCTTGCACAGTGGAGAGCCACAGAAAGGAGGGGCTTGGGGCCGGGCTGTGCACCAGCCCATAACTACTCCTTACCCTGCTGGTCTGTTCTGAAGCTTTAGGGGCAGAGGGGTGGTCTGGGACCTGTGGTGGACATGTGAGCACAGAAAAGGCTGCTGTGAAGGTTGTGTGTGTGTGTGTGTGCGTGTGTGTGTGTGTGTGTACATGCAGCCCAATCCCCTGAGATGTTCTGTACCTCTCTTCCCAGACTAGACAAGGAGGCTAGAACCCTGAAAGAACAAAGCTTGCATCTACTTCTTCTATCTCCTTTTTTTTTTCTTTTTGAGTCAGGGTTCTCTATGTAATAGCTCTGGCTGTCCTGGAACTAGCTCTGTAGATCAGGCTGGCCTTGAACTTACAGAGACCCACCTGCCTCCTGAGTGCTGGGATTAAAGGTGTGTGCCTTTTTTGTTCGTTTTTAATTTTTTAAGATTTATCTACATGCGTGTTTTGTCTCCATGTATGTTCTGTACCACACACTGGCCTGGTGCCTGCAGGTCAGAAAAAGGATATCAGATCAAATCCCCTGGACACAGGGATGCTTGTGAGCCACCATGTGGATGCTGAGCATTGAACCCAAGTCTTCTGGAAGAGCAGCTAGCGCTCTTCACACCTGGGCTATGCCCCCCCCCCCCCCCCGTTCCTTTACTTTTTGAATGCATTGTTGGCGTGCCTCAGTGGGGTCGGTAGGACCGGGCAGGCAAAGTTAATGTCCCTTTTGAATGTACCCTTCTCGACCTGAGACTGGTCCAGGATCATCTTGTTCACTGTTCCGGTAACTTTTAAAGGTTGAAGCAGCTATCGAGGTGAGGCCAAAGGGCCAGAGAGCCTGCCTGGACTGCAGGACCCGGTCCTCTCTGAGGCCCTGCTGTGGCTGCTGCAGCTCCAGTTTCCTGAGGCCCTGGAGGGATGGACACCCGCTCTTTTGTAGCCTTTAAATGCAGCTTCAGCAGAGGGAATAACCAGCGACGGAGAGAGGGCTCTTGGCTTCCCACCGCCTGTTCGTTCTAAGTCAGCAGTTATGGAAGGCATGAGAAGGTTTCCTCCCAGCTGTGTGACCTTAATCTCAGCCCTCGGAGATGGAGGATGGTTGTGAGTTCAAGGCTAGCCAGGGCTATACAGTGAGGTCCAGATCAGCCTGAACTACATGGTGAGACCCAGCCATTCCCCCGTCTCTCATGAAAGCAGCTTTCTCCAGTTGCCAGCATCACACATTTAGTAGGGAGGGTCACAAAGTCCTGCTGGGACCCACTTACTTCCTGGGTAGCCTTTTCAGGAGAAAAGGCCTGAGACTTGTGCTGTTCCCCAAGCAGATGCCTCCTCGGCCTCAGGAAGTGAGCATGGAGGATGTTGGCAACTAGCTGCCACCCCACCTGGTGTCATCTACCCCTTAGCCACTCACACCCTGCTTCTCTGACTCTTCTTCTGTGCTCCATGGAGACCAGGACCTCCTGTGGGCTGGGGAGATGTGTGTGCGGAAGTGGAAGAGGGAGGCCTCAGTCAGTGTGGCTGTCCCACCATGGCCCGTTCTTTGTTAGTACTCTAGGCCCAGGGCTGGCTTGCGGCTGGCCGCCGGCTACCCACCCCCAGTCTTGTTACTAGTATGGCACTTCCTCTTGCCCTCTGCTTGGTCTCTTGTCTCCGCTCACTCTGTGTCCCCCTGGTTCACTCTCCTCTTGCCCATCGCAGAGGTTCATTTCTTGAGACAGTTTGAGACAAATGGAGTGGACCTGAAGAGTTGGTGGTGGACAAGGAGACAGTCACTGTCCTTCTGCTCCTCAAACGGACCGGTCCAAACACTCCTCTGAGAGGGTAAAGCTGGTACCTCCAAGAAGGAATGAGCTGGGAATGGAGAGTTTAGACCGCTTCCACCCTTGGCACAGAGCAAGCTCTGTCCAGAAAGCTGAGTGCAGAAACAGAAGCAGGCTCCTACTTTACAAAATAAAGTGTTTATTATGAAATTAGAGATGGAGGCCCCTCCCCTTCCTCCCTTTTTCCCTTCCCCAGCTGCCTCCCCTTTCTCTCCCCCCTCCCTTCCCTTCTGGGGCCTGAGAAGCACACAAGACAATGCTCAGAGCTGGGATGCCCAGGGCAGGCTGACAGCTGGGCGGAGCTCTAGGGAGGTGGCCACGTGGGGACTGAAGCTCTTGCCCTGGGAGGTGAGCTGGCTTCCTTCTTCCTTCTGCTAGAAGCCAGTGGAGCCAGGATGAGGCCATGAGTGATGGATGGAACCATGCGGGCAGGTCTATAAGGAATGGAGAGTTGGTTTAGAAGGGGGATTGGGAGAGCAGCGTTGGTCCACCCCTTCCTGACCACGGACACTGACCTGGCACAGAGCATCTCCTGCAGTAGGGTGGGGCAGCAGTGGCTGGAAGATCCTCTTGCTTTTGGAATGGATAACAGGGAAAAAACAAACAAACAAACAAACAAACCAACCAACCAAAAAGCCAGGGACTCAAAGAGAAGGGAGGAACATGTGGGCAGGAGACAGACAGAGAGCATGTGTGTGGGCAAGGGAGACAGAGTCTGAGCGATTAGAATTTACTAGACAAAAACAGCCACAGAGTCACAGTGAGAACAGAGGTTGGGTCAGTTATAAAACCCAACCCCCGACAGTGGAGAATCACAGACAGGGATCTCTGGAGAAACACACAGACCGACTGAGGGGTGGGAGGTAAAAGGGAGGGTACCGGGGGAAGGAAGGAGGGACAGACACATCGGGCCCCTGGGCTGCCCCCGCCTGCCTGGACCCCGTGGGGCTCACTCAGAGGGCCTGTGCACGCTGCCCCATGCCCCACCCACCGCAGCGCAGCGCAGCGGCAGGGCCAGGGCCGGCCTCAGGGGGCCGGGGGCTCCTTGGCCCCATACAGCTCAGCCAGAGTGCGGAAGAGCGGACCCCAGTCGTCTAGTGGCTCGGTGGGGCCGGGGACACCGCCAGCCTCGCTGCCTGAGCCCAGGGAGCTGAGCGAGCCGCAGGAGGAGCCCCGGCCCTCATAGCCATAGACCTGCACCGAGTCGTACGGGGGCACACTGGGGTCCTCGTCCGCCTCGCGCAGCCGCAGCGCCAGCAACTGCGCCACATCGGCGGGGCCCGGCGGCGGCCTGGGCTGGCGGGGCGCTCGGGTCCGCGGCAGCACGTCGCGGCGCACCGGCGGGCCTGCTGCTGGAGGAGCAGCTCCATCCGGGTTCTGCAAGGCGGCGATGTCAAAGGCCTCGGTATCCTCCTCTCCACCGCCCTCGTCGTCGTAGGTGATGATGTTCTCGCGGACGTCCTCCTCCTCCAGGACCATCAATGCTTCCTGCTTCTGCCGCCTCAGGGCCACGAAGAGCACCACCAGGGCTGCAGAAGAGCACACAGGCCACCGAGCCAGCTGGTTCCCATGAGGGGCCAGATGAAAGCCGAGGCAGCGTGGCCAGAGGTTGCAAGCCCTAGATCTGACATTGGGCAAACCTTGCTTTGATTTCTGCCATGGCCCTCTGCTTTGTGTGAATTTATGCGGAGAAAAAGTTTTATCTCCTTAGGTGTTTGAAAGGTTAAAATGAAACATTCGTGATGTGCCCAGCATCACACTTGACATGGAATAAGAGCTCTTTACCTATATAAAGGCTGGTGACTATCGCGGATTTGCAGGTCCACTCTATGAGACCAAATGCTTTCTCTTGGGCCCATCAGGTAGTGGAAAATCCAGGCCGAAGGCGGTCTTCCATGCCCTATGTCTAGACCTGCCTTCTCCCTCCCCACATCTTGTCCCACCGTGGCCTGACTCACCAAGCAGGGTGCCCATACAGGTGACGACGGCAAGCAGGGCCCCAGTGCTGAGACCGGTGGGTGAGAGCTGGGCCTCGGGCCAGCAGGACGCCATGGATGCCATGGAGCCATCGGGCCGGCAGCGGCACACGCTGACAGTCACCGTGGCAGTACTGCTCAGAGCTGGCTGTCCCCAGTCCCAAAGTTCTATAGGAACCAAGTAGGGGGCCTGGCGTGGTGGAGCAGGGCGGGAGGGTAGCAGCAGGCTGGCAGAGCCATCTGTGGAGAAAGGGAGGGGGTTGGGGGCACTGTGATGATACAGTGTGTACCCTAATAAACTTGCCTGAGGACCAGAGGACAGGGCCAGCCACTAATTTAGATACAGAGGTCAGGCAGTGGTGGCACACACCCTTAATCCTATCACTCGGGAGGCAGAGATCTGTCTGGATCTCTGTGGGTTCAAGGTCACGCTGCAAACAGAGCCAGGCAGTGGGGGCACACATCTGTAATCCCAGTACTGGGAAGCACACACGCCATTAATCCCAGGACGTAATATGGCTGGGCAGAGAAAGGTGTACAGGGCTTGAGGAAAACAGGAACTCACTCTCTTTAGGCTGAGGATTTCATAGAGGTAAGAACTAGAGGCTGGCTCTGTCCTCTGATCCTCAGGCAAGTTTATTAGGGTACACAATATATCACCACAGGGTACCTTCCTGTAGGGTTGGTCCAGCCCATAGAGCCAGCTTTCCCAGGCAAGGTTTATGTAAAGAACAAACAGGTAAGTGTCAACGATCACCTACCTTCTGTTGGTAGATGGTTCCACAGGGAAGGGGGGGGGCAGTCAGGCTGGGCCAGGGGTGTGGGAGGGAGAGGAGGGAGACCGGCATGGGTGTGGTTGCAGAAGGCCACCCACCTCGGTTGTCCCGGACTGTAAAGTTGGCATCAGGGCCCACAGGACCTTGAAGGGAGACTTGGCTACTGTTGCCGACTTCATCTCTGTCTAGAGCCCGGATGACCTGAATCAACTGGGAAGACGATGAAAGGCCTCTCAGTGGCATGGCTGCCGGAAGCCTTGAGAGTGCAACCCACCTGCCTCAGCTGCTTACCTGGCCGGGGGCTGCAGAATCACACACAAAAATGTCATAGGGCTCAGCCAGCTGGGGGGCATTGTCGTTTTCATCCAGGGTCTGGATGGCCACTTGCACCCGGGAGGACTGTGCAGAGCTATCTGAAGCCAGAATACCAACATATGTACACCATACACGCACATACAACATGCATGGTCCAGAGGCACAGATGCCACACAGCACGCACACAGAACAACATGAGGTAGCCTGTAATACACAAGCAGCACACCATGTTTTAAAGTGGGTGGAACTGTACCAAGTGCATATGTGTTCACACGGTACTTAAGATATATAGATATACCATACAATCCACATGCAACAAATATACTGAACTGATGATGTACACACACAGCAAACTCATGCAAGATAAACACAGCATGTGCACAAATGAAAGGTAAGCAGAAGGCACACACAAGGTGTGCAGATATAAACCAAGAAATAAAGTCATACTGTACGTATAATATGTGGGTGTTGAAAACAAATCAAACGCACACAAAGCAGAGACGAACGGTGAGTGAAACATTAACCCCCATCCTACCCTAGCCTAGAGAATGAGTTTTCATGCACAAGTAGAATACACACACACACACACCATCAAAGGTCTGGGAAGCTGTAATACAGTAGTAATCTGTACCACTGAGAGCTGACCTTGTACAGGGAAGAGCCCCTCACAGGATGCAGAGCTTAGGCCCCACCCTATGTGGCTCTCTAGCATTTTCTTACTTTGTTTCTCATTCTCAGTGGCGTTCAAGAGAGAATGCTAAGTGTACTGAGCGTCCCGATTCCTTGAGTCTTTTCTCTAGGATGAGGGAGAGCTGGCTGGCCCTAGTGAAAGGGGATGAGTTCACCGCTCAGGGCAGGGCAGGCTGTACGGGCTGCCTGGCCCTAAGGTCGGAAATATCGAGACAGAATGAAGGAGTCTTTCACTGCAGTTGGGGCCATGAGCCACTAGCCAATATCAGGGTGGGGGGTAAGAACAGGATTTGGCAAGAGTTCGAGAACACAGTGGGACACACACACACACACACACACACACACACACACACACAGAGCTACAGATAAACAAGCAACCAGACACAATGCCGTAATGTATGTAATACACACTCACACACATAAAATCATTTCTACAGATACGCTTGCAGCTACAGATACACACTACTGCCAGCAAGAACACAGCCGCACAGACAGAAGCAAACACAAATACATTTAACACACGTGACAAGCAGGAAGGTGGAGGAGATAAGAGCTCACACTGTAACCGACTAGGTCAGATGCCTCTGCCATTCATTTTCTGTGTGACTTTGGGAAGTCACTTAACTTCTCTTTATCCGAGTTCCCTCATTTGGAAGCAGGGGAATCATTGTATCTCCCTCATCAAGGTGTAATAATTAAATGAGTCAATCCATTTTTGGTCCTTAAAATAGTACCTAATACACAATAAGCAGTAACTCATCCGTCCACAAATACTCACACATACAAAGTATTACCTATAGCTACTCCTGTACACCACTATACACATTCAATCACACGCACAAATACCACAAATATAATTCTATGCAAGCACTCAAGTGTGAACACATATTTCATTATAGATGTATGTCACGTGTGTGTGTGTGTGTGTGTGTGTGTGTGTGTATATGTATATATATATATGTATGTATTTATATTTAAGATAGAGTCTCATGTCCCTCAGGCTGTCCTTAAACTGATTCTCCTGCCTTAGCCTCTCTAGTGCTAAGGTGTGTGCTGTACACTTCACACGTATGAATTATATCCATTCCTGAGTACATGTCCATATGTCCATACACATACAGCTCTTTGTTGACATGTACTGACACCTATACATAGAGCCATAACGCCGATGTACAATTTAAAAACAGCAGGAACGTGAGTGGGGGGCATAAGGTGCTACTTACAGAAAGGAGTTTTCCTGTCTCTCCAGGGCAGAGAACTGAACCAGGTGCTGGTGTTGGTGGGGGGCACCAGAGAGGCTCCATACACGGAGCCGGCACACGTCCCCTACATGTCCCCTACTTCAGCGTGCCGGGGCAAGTCCCTGAAAATGTCCTAGAAGGGTTCCCTTCTGGGGGCTGCTGACACACTCCTACATAGTCCTTTTCTGGCCCTGAGCAGTTTGTTAACACACAGGTCGGGAGGTATAGTCTCAGGTTGAGCAAATCAGGCGAGGCATGAGTGTCAGGTAGGGAGACTGCTCAGGCAGGCCCTCTCTGCCTGTTCCATGGTGAGGCTCCAGGCTGCGGGCCAGGAACTGAACAGACAAGGGGGCCACGGCTGGCTGTCACTTCCCCTCCCCACCCACATTCAGGGATGATGGCTCTCTGCCAGAATGCTGCTGTCTCCTGAGGGCCCGGGACTCCTCACCCAGCTCTGTGGCTAGCACGGTGAGGTTGTGCCAGACCCGAGCCTCGCGGTCCAGGAGCACCGCTGTTCGGATAGTGCCATCTTCGGGCTCGATGGAGAAGCAACGCTCTGGATCCGAGTAGGGGAGGATGGAATATCTAGAGAAAACGGGACAGATCTGGGAGCTGCCACCTCTCCGGCTCCCCTTTCCTCCCCTCAGGGCTCATCTTGAGCAGAGCCTTAGCAGCCACTCAGAGCCACTGGTCAGGCTGGAGTTCCCTGGGAGGCCCTAAGAGTTAGGGGGACCGGATGTGACAGGAGTGGTTGACGAGGAGAAACACTACCTGTGTTTCAGACTTGGAGGCTCTGTTCTGGGAGCCTAGGGACCTGTGTTTCATCCCTGCTCTGCCTCAGACCAACTGTATGACTGTATGGGGAAATCATTTGACCTTGTTTAATCAACTGCAAAATGGGAATGACACCAGCACCTCCCCGCACGGAGCTGTGTCGGGGATGCTGGTCTGGAAGATGGAGGAGCGGTAGTTCGAAAGGTAGACCGCGCCAAAGCTGGAAACCAGCTCTGTCACTCCCAGTGGGCACGCCACTTAGCCACTCACGGTTGGCCTCTAAAACAACTGGCGATGACGGCCCCTACTTCATAGGGGCATGGTGAGAATTAAACGTTATGGAGTGGGTAAAATGGGAAGCGCTTAGGGTATGATCAACAGAGAACCATTTATCCAACGAGAGTCCATTTGCTTGTACTGCCACTAGGAGGTGCCACTCTCGTCCACCCAGGGAAGTAGGTGGAGGGTTGGGCTGTGGTTAGTCAGGCCCTCCCGTGTTCCTCTAGCACCTCAGCCTGCCGACCAGCATGGGAAGTGAGACCTTGGCCAAGTGACATGATTTGCCCCAAAGATGGCACATCCTGTGCATAGCCAGCCTCTGTGATCCTTTAAGAAAGCCTCGTCCCTCCCCAGCTCACAGTCCAGCTAACCTGATTGGGCTGGCCGGGGAGTCCAGGTCACTGGCTGAGATCTGGCCCACCAGGGTCCCAGGAGCCTTGTTCTCAGGTACTATCAGGTGGTAGGTGGCCTGGGTGAAGGCAGGTGGCTCTGGGGCATCCTGCACAGCCACTCGTACCGAGGCCACATCCTTGAAGGGACCTCGCCGCAGGTAGGCGGGGTCGATGAGTGTGTTGGTGGCTTCTACCCGGAAGGTGTAAGAGCGGCGGGTCTCGAAGTCCAGGGGCTATGATGAGGGGAGACAGAGAGCGACGGATTGGAAATGGGTGGGCCCAGCTCACAGGTGCAAAGTCTCTTCACCATGTGCACCTAGTGCCGAGGAGGGGGGGACACTGGAGAGGTGTGGCCTCAGTGGTCGTGGTGGGTGAGTGAACCCTGCAGAGCTGCTCACAGCTCCACTGGAGACTTAAGTAACCTTGAGACGCTCACTCCCCCTTCTGGCTTTCCGAACCTCATCTAAAAGGTACGACAATCACTATGACCTCCAAGTTCTAACACAGGGGTCCTAAGTATGGTTCTAGGAAACTAGTTGAAAGTATGGAGAGGGGGTGGGGTAGGAGTGAGGTATAAGTGAACCTCTGGTGCAGGAGCTCTATTGTTGTCGTTTTTTTTCTCGGTGCTAGGGATGAAATCTCAGCCTTTGGGCATGTTAGGCAAGCTCCTACCACTGAGTTTTCCGCCCCCAGCTGAGTCTGCGGGTGTTAATGGATGGAAGGCTGACCTTCCGGACAGTAAGGAGCCCGTCCTGACCCTGGGAGTCTGTGCTGATGCTGAAGGCCTCTGATCCTTCCCCATCCAGGATGCTGTATGCCATTAGGGCATTGTCCCCCAGGTCTGGGTCCTGGGCCTTGAGCCGGCCCACCAGGGTCCCCGGTCCAGCTGTCTCCACCACAGAGAACTGGTACAGACCTTAGGGGAACAAGCAGGGAAGATGTGTTCTTAGAGGTGTCTCCAGCCCTCCTGCCCTCCCCCCACCAGCACTTCCTTTTTCCAGGGTCTGGCTGGGGTGGGACCGGGGAGGGATGGCTTCTCTAGAAGCTGTGGGGTAGGGCAATCAAAGGACTGTATGGGCACAGACTTTCTTACTCTGAGGGAACTTGGGGGGGTTGTCGTTGACATCACTGAGGGTGACTGTGACTGTAGTACTGCCTGACAGCCCCCCCATGTGGCCACCCATATCCTTGGCTTGGATCACCACCAAGAACTCCTCTTGGGTCTCCCGGTCCATGTTGGGGATGGCTGTACGAACCACTCCTAAGGGAGAGACACTGGGTCAGGGGTGTTTGTCCCCACGGCTGCCCCACAAGGCTCCTGGGTCCATTCTCACCCGTCTGGGGGTCCACAGAGAAGAAGGGCAGTCCATCCAGCACAGTGTATACCAGTTTGGCGCTGTTCCCATAGCTGGGGTCGTCAGCGTCATGAGCGGTCACTTGGATTACAGACGTCCCTGCGGGAGATTCCCGTATCCCATTCAGCGGCGGCAAGGCCAGAAAAGAAGAGTAGATGGAGGGACCCCAGATGTGAAGAAGGCTGAGTTAAAGGGGTAGTTCTAGGGTAGACAACAAAAGGGGCAGGAAGGGTGAAAGAGCTGCGGGAAGCTCGGGCATCCAGAGCTGGGGTGCTCACCCACGTTAGACATCTCGGGCACGGTGGCGTGGTAGGGCCCGAGGGGAAACACAGGCGGATTGTCATTGATGTCTTGCACTTTGATGATGAACTCTGATGGGGGCTCCAGGGGCCGGTTAGAGGCTCGGTCCACAGCTTGGGCCAGCAGCACGTACTGTGCTTTCTCCTCCCGGTCCAGGCTCTTGGTCACGTGGATATTGCCCGTGGCCTCATCAATCACAAACACAGTGCCTGCCCCCTCCCCGGTCAGCAGGTACTTGGTGCGGCCCTCACCTCGGTCCACATCTGAGTGCAGCTGTAAGAGGCAGAGGAAATGGCAGGGGGCTCCGAGAGCGCAGAGCCACGGGTTAGAGACTGGGTTTGGGTTGAGTGTTAGGAATGTGAGGGGACCAAGGTCATTGCAGAGTGACGGAGTTACAGAGCAGGGTCTAAGGGCCTGACAGACCAGACAGAGAAGACATGGGAAGGGCTGATCCTTACCTTGCCAATAAGGACAGGCTCTGGACCAGAATATTCCTCAATGACAAAGAACTGGTTCCAGACCCAGCTCCTTCGGGTCCGCAGCAGGGTAGGACCTGAGTGTCCCCGGGACCCTGCCCAGGCTGGGACTGGAGCTGCCAGGCGCCCCATGCAGCCCCAGCCACCCAGCCAGGCCAACAGGAGCCTCACCAGGCCCCACATGCTTGTAATCCAGCCAGGGCTCTTGTTCACTGGCCCCAGGTGCTGAGGCCGGGCAGGGCCAGGTGGCCCATGAGCTGGTCGGGGAAGATGCGTTGAGGCTACCCCATGGATCCACACCTGTAGGACAGGTAGCGAGCGGCTCAGGATCAAGGAAAGTCTAAATCCTACTCCTCTCCCAAACTAGATACTGAAGCCTAGGTCTCTAAAAAAACAGACACCCACTGCCCAGAACCCAGTCCAAGACAGACAGTTGGATCCTTCCACCCAGCTCTGCCTGGATTCACCTCCAGCCCTCCAAGCCCATAAATCTCAGGGCAGTCAACTCTGGAAAGCTGGGGAGCAAGAAGCAAAGGGGACGCATGCTGAAGGGACTTGGAATTTCAAATCCTGTCCTGTCCTTCTACCTTGGGCACAGAACTAGGGTGCTAGAGAAGGTAGGTGGGCTGACAGAGAAGGGCTAAAAATCAAGAGGTTGGATTCACTGACACGTGGCCGTCCTTATCCGCAGGGTCAGGTCGGGACTTAGAACACCCCCCCCCCCCAGGAACCCCACCTATCCAGATTGTCCCCAGCCCACTCTGCTAGCTGCAGTCTTTAAGGGGAATTGGTCTAACGGAGCAGAGTGAGCAGGAAGAATTGGGAGCAGGGTTGCAGGCTGTGCCAGGAGACTGAGGGGAGCTGAAGTGGAGGCTGATCCAGGGGCCAGAGACAGTGGTTGAGGGCTCTGGATCGAGAATCAGGAATGGTCTGGCAGACAGGGAGAGCAGATGAGAAAGACAGATCACAGAGAGAGAACAGGGCGGCAAGAGAGAAGCCAAGACATCAGGGAGGCAGCCTGGGTATCTGGAAGGTAGAAAAGGAGTCCTAGGTACCAGGCATGGGAACTGGTAGGGGCAGAGGAACACGGTCAGGCTGCGTGCGTGTGTGTGTGTGTGTGTGTGTGTGTGTGTGTGTGTGTGTGTGTGATCAGGCCTCGGGAACTTCATTCTGGTAGAGTAAGCTACCAGGAGCAGTTAGTGGTAGGGAGGGGCTGCGGGAAAGGAGCTAGAGAGAGGACCCTTCCCATTTCTCTCCCTTCTCCTGAAGGGGCCCGTGGTCAGGTAGCTGCGCCCCTCCTCCTCCCCCAGAGCAGACGTACACACCTGACAGGCCGTTTGCTCCCAAGAGAAAAGAAGCCAGAGGGCAGCAGGGGACCAGGGAGACAGGCGGGACGAAGAGGAGAGAAGGAAGGAAACAGGAGCGGGCAGCAGGATAGCAGGAGGAGGAGAGGAGAGGACAGCAAGGCAGTGGGAGAGGGAAGGAGAGCGGGAAAGGGGAAAGGGGAGGAAGGTAGAAGAAGGAAAAGGCAGAAGAGATGGGAAGAGACAGGACAAGAGGGAGAGAGAAGGGGCAGAGCGGCGGAAGGGTGAAGAGAAATGAGGAGAGGCAAAAGGGAGAGGTGTGTAGGAAGGGAGAGAGCAGAGCGCGGGAGAACCGAGCCGGTACGGCTCGCAGCCAGAGCGCACCGCAAGCTGCGGGCCCCCCGCTGCCCCCGCGAGGATTCCCGACCCGGGCAGGCGCCCTTACCTGGCACTGCCAAGGGGCTCGGGACTGCGAGCAGCGCCCCGCCCGCCTCCGTCGTCGGCTCCCCGGGGCGCAGCCCCAAGCGGATCCAAGCCGGCGCCGCGGCTCCGCTGCAGGTCTGAGCGGCCCCGGCGAGAACAAGGGAGCGAGACGGAGGGGGCGGGGGAAGGAGGCTCCGCCTGCGGAGGAGAGGCGGCTCGCGCGGGAGAGGAGAGCCCTGCCTCCGACCCTCCCCGGCCAGTCCCCGCCCCCGCGGCTCCCGGGCTGCGGGGCGCATACAGATGCGAGGCCCCTCCCGGGCCGGCCCGCAGCGCGGCAGGGTGCACGGGCAGGACGGCCGGGCTGTTCCGGGGGTCTGGCGGAGGGCCCCACAGGCCCCAAGCGCGAATGGCCAGCACGGCACCTGCGGAGGCACACCGTGAGGTGGGGCCCCGGGAGAGAGCACTGCGGAGAGCCGGCTTCGCGCTTTGGGTTGGGGTACGGCCGCGAGGCTGCTGCCTCGGGGTCTTGTGCTGATCACGACAGCGAGTTGAGTCGGCTAGGGTGAGCTTAAGGACGGCAGGGGAAGCGGCGGTCTGGGGAGCTCGCCAGAGACAGGGGCACGACATCGGTGGGGAGTGAATCTTTTAGGGAAGCTCTTTGCAAGGATCTATTCTAGAGTGCTTGCGCCCCCTGGTGGCAATTGTGGGATGAATCTTGTGGGTGACCAAATGCCTAATTGTGCAAGGGACTGGGAAGCCGACCCTGCCAGCTGTTATGTATGGTCCTACAAAGGAAAACAGGACACACTATTTCCCAGAGTGAAAAAGACATCCAGCTTTGGGTTGATTAGAGCCAAGTGGGGATGAGGATCCCTGAGGGAGGCGGCTGCTCCAGAAGAATGCAGAGGCCCATCATGCTCATGGCCATTCAACTTGCCCCTTTCACCCAAAACCCTTCCCAAAGAAAGGCACTCAAATACTAGTTAAAACTAAGTCAGATTTTTATTTTTCCATAGACCACATCATTTAATAATAAAAAAAATAAAAATAAAAATTGAACAAAAGGAAAAGGTGGATATAAAGTGGAACCAGAGGGCAAGAGGCCGCAGGACAGAAGAGGCCGGGAACTGCAGGGGCCCTGGGACTCAGGAGGAGAGGCTGATTCAGCTCATAGGTGACCCAGTCCCGGCCCCGGCTGTTCCCAGAAGGCTGTGTGTGAGTACCCAAGGGAGGTGGAAAGCAGGATGGAGGGGAAATGAGAGGTCTGGGGCACTTGGCTATTCCTTCCCACTTCTGGCCAAACCCTTCCCTCCATAACCTAGCTCTTCCCTCTCAGACTTAACAGGAAGAGAGGAGGAGGGCTAAGTTCCAAGAGTTAGGTTGGGGGAGGGAGATTGCCACTGCTCCGTTTGGTATGTGGGGATGGGTGGCAGTTACAGTTCAGCAATGGTGTGCGAGACCCTTGGTTCCAGGGCGGTGGTGATTGTACCTATCCCTCTGTGGCCTTTACCCTCCCAGGGCAGAGTGGCAGGTACCTGCAGCTCTCCTAGTGTTTTCTTAGCTAGCGGCGCCCACCCCGGTCCCGTACAGGTGTGCTTCGACTCCGGCTTCTGCTGTGGCGCTTGGTGTCTCTGCGATCCCTCTCCCTGCCTCGGTCTCGGTCTCTTTCCCTCTCGCGATCTCGGTCCCCCCTGTCCCTCTCTCTCTCCCTGTCCCTCTCCCTGCTATGCTCTCTCCGCTTCTCCCGTTCTAGCTGCCGGTTGCGTTCCCGCTCAGCTTCCTTCTCGCGCTCCTTCTGTTCTTCCTCCTCTCGTTCCTTTCTCCTCTTCTCCCGCTCCTTGGCCCGTTCAGCCTGCTCCGCCTCCTTCTGTACAATCTGCAGTCAGGCAGGAGGGCAGAGAGAGAAAGTACATCAGTCCATACCCTGAACTCCTAGCTCAGGGTCACCGTCAGTGTTGCTGTTAAACGAGGAAAGGGCAGGCCTGGGGGATGAGCTGTGCCCCTTCATACTCGACAGGGGCTGCCACCATCCACGTGCAGTCTCTTCGGTATTTCCCTAGCTTTCATCACTCTAGATGCAAACAAATCTGAGTAGCATTTAAGCCCAAAATTCCCCCAAATTTTAATTCCCAAAATTTAAGGGGCCAGCAGCCCTTGTTGCAAAAGCCTGACAACTTTCACCCCTGAAATCCACAAGGATGGAAGGAGAACCAGTTCCAGAGAACTGTCCCTGACCTCCACATGAGCACCATGGCAAGCACACCCCCTTCCAACAGCTACACTAAGAAAATGCTTTAACATTGTCATGAAAAAGCAATTCTAGACATTAAGAAGCAGAGACGACTTGTATAAAGACTTTGAAAAACATGCATTTCTTAGCTAATAAGTCAAGTTCCAGAATATCCTTCGGCCAATGCCGGGCCTACTCATCTCCACAGTCCCATTAATCTCCCGGGTGCAGTGACCAGCTCTAGCTTTGCTACTACCCAGCAAAGGTCAGTACTCACCTGGCTCTCAGTCAGGGGGAGCCAATAGATGCAGGGAGCTGCCTTAGTCTTCCGGAAAAGGTCATCCAGCAGTTTAGCAGGAGGCTCCTCCTGAGCCTTTTCTGTGGTGGGAGGAAATCACTATCAGATGCATAAAACCCTCCGACCCAACCCGTCTGGGTCTCTGTCCCTCCAACCAGGAGACACGAACACCCGCCCTCCCTCCTCACAGCCAATCACCTTTCTTCTCGCTCTTCTTCTCTTTAGACTTGGCACGCTCTTTGCGGCGGCGGTCACGGGACCGTGATCGGGAGCGGGGCCCCTCTCGAACTTTGTCCCGGTCCCACTCCCGCTCAGACCGTGTTCTCTCCCGCCGTTCCATTTCTCGCTCCCGCTCTGCCCACTGCTCCCGGACAGCGCGTTCCTGCTCACGCTGCTCTGCCCGGGGGGGGGGGGGGGGCTGCACGGGGGGGGGGGGGGGGGGGTGCAGGGGCCTTGGTGCTCCCTGATCCTCTGTCTTGGTTTCAGAAGGCCGATCCACCAAGAGTCCCCGGTGATAGTCCAGCTGTGGGCAGAGGGACAAGGACAGTCACCACAGGGATGACCCCATCCCCAATGAAGCAGCCCAGGTACCGGGGGTACAAAGAGAGGACAATCTTAGTGACTGAGTTTGGGGGACGTCTCAGAACCATTCCCTCCTTTCCTTTGGCTTTCTCACCTCGTCTTGCTCAGCATAGTCAGCACAGAGGAATTTGGGGTTGGACTGGGGCCACTTGACCCCATGGAGAGCTGTCCTGGTGGCCACGGCTTCCTCTACCGTTGAGTACTGGAGGAAGAAGCAGAGGCACAGGTACCTTTAGTCGTGTCCACTCTTACAATGCTCTCCCACCTGCCACAAACCAGTCAGTTCTCTGCCTCACCGTTACAAAGCAATGAGATTTGATCTTGTCAATCCAGAAGGCCTCTTCTACCAAAGTTCCTGTCCGCCCCAGTAACTCCTTCAGCTGGCCTAACGTGAAGGGACGAACCTGCCAATGAAAATGAACTTTCAGGGTCTTAAAGAAGGTTAGCACACCTAGACATCTAGCATTGAGATTTCCCAAGCGGGGCTGGAGAGATGGCTCAGTGGTCATGAACACTATTTCTTTTCCAGAGGGCCCATGCTTGAGTCCCAGCATTCACACTCGGATGCTGAGAACTGAACTCAAGCCCTCTTTGAGAGCACTACACTCGTAACTGCTGAGATCTCTCTCCAGCTCCCACCCAAAGTGTAAACCCTAAAGAAAAGGAGCCCACACTATGGGAACCATGACTTACCAAGTTGGAGATATGGACAATGTTACTGATCTTGCCCCTGGGTGGGGAGGGCACCTGTGCAGTCCGGACTGGGTCATCAATTGTAATGGAAACTCCAGACTTCTGCTGGCTAATGGACCTTCGGGTTAAGGTGTCTCCTAATGTTACTGGAGAGAGAGCACAAGAGCAGCTTTCAGGAGGCGCCCTGCTGGCTCACTGCCCAGGGATCTATCTCATGGCTCCCTTCCTCTTATTCTCTACTCAGCAGCCTCTCTCCCATCTCCCAAGGTGCAAGGGGAGACTAGTCTCCTCATCGTGGAGATTTGAACATTCTAAAACTCAAACCCAGTTCAAAGCAGTACCGGGAGATGCCAGGCACAGAAAAACGTTCCACAGGTAAGGCAGAAGGCATCAAATGCCCACCTTAGAGAATTCAGACGGCAGTTACACCTCACCCACCTTTCTTTACTTCCTGCTCCACAGGTGGGGGCAAGGCCACCTCTACCGACACCTGGGGTGGTCCAGGGGGTTCTGCTTCAGGCTCCTTCTCTTCTTCCTCTTCCCTCTGCCCATTCTCCTGGCCCTCTGCAGGGACCACCTGTCAAGACAGCAGGAAGCAGAGGTGGTCTGTCACCACGCTGCCATATTCTCCTGAGACTCTGGCTCCCAAAGAGAGTAGTAGTGTCAACCTCACACACTCCTTCCACCGAGGGAGGTTACTCTCGGTAACTCAACTCTCGTTTTATGTGTGTTTTGAGACAGGGTCTATGGAAGTCCTGGCTGTCCTAGAGATCCAGACTGGTCTTGAATTCAGAGAGCTCCTTGCCTTTGCCTCCCTGGAATTAAAGCCGTGTGCCGCCATGCCTGGCTAAAACACTTTTACTGAAAACAAAAATTAACATTTAATTATTTGTGTGCGTACATACACACAGGCAATAGCCTCTGTGGAAGTCAGGACAACTTTAGGAGCCGGACCTCTCATATGGGTCCTGCAGAGGGCTGTTAAGGCCCCTTTACCCACTGAACAATCCTGCTGGCCTTGACTTTTTTTTTCTGCATGAAGCAAGAAGTTCAACTATTTTAGTCTTTAGTTTTCAATTCTGGTACTGTGGCACAAGCTGCTGAAACAAGAGTAAATGAATTGGTGTGGTTGTGTTCTAATAAAATATTCTTTGAGCCGGGCGGTGGTGGCGCACACCTTTAATCCCAGCACTCGGGAGGCAGAGGCAGGCGGATCTCTGTGAGTTCGAGGCCAGCCTGGTCTACCAAGTGAGATCCAGGAAAGACCTCAAAGGTACACAGAGAAACCCTGTCTCAAAAAACCAAAAAACAAACAAACAAACAAACCCAAGAAACAAAAAAAAAACCCCCACATTCTTTGCAAATGGCAATGTCTGGCACAGCACGAGCCCAGAATGTATATCAATTAACCCAGCCCTCAGCACAGGAGTTTCCTTCTAGGACTTTACCTCAGCTCCTCAGCGGTGCTCTTACCTACTGCCTCACTCCTGATGCTGGGGTGCAGGACTTTTACCTGAGTGACTGTCCGGCATATTTTCAGTCCTTTGTCGTGGGTTCCATCATCACCATTACGCTCTGTCTCATCCTCAGAGATTCGGGAGTCGTCAGCATGAAGATCCACAACAGCCTCCTGCCCCGCCAGGGGTTTGATGTCGGGGATGAGGCTCTGGGACACAGACACCCCCGCTGCCCCGTTACACTGGGCCCGTGTCTACTCCCATCTCAACATGTCTTCTCCTCCCTTCCCTGGCTCCTCCCACCTCACCTTGAGTGACTCGGTCGTGATACTGATGGAAGGCTTCTTCTGTGTGGTGGCTGTGCTGGCTCCCCAACGTCGTTTTCGACCAGGCTGGCCCCCCTCTGTGTCACTGTTTCCAGCTTGCACCCCCTTGGTAGCTGCTGTCCCCAAGAAATAGGACCCAACAGTTAGATGGCCTCAGGCTCCCTGCTAGCTCAAACCATAACACTTATAAATTGCTTTGGCTGGAGTTTTAGTAAAAGGTTAAGAAAATATTTTTCTTGGGGGGGCTAGGGGACTAAGGCTTAAGAGTATCTTTCTTATAGATGAAAACAATTTGTCTGTAAAAGAGAAGGGGGTAACTAGTTGGCTAAACACTCAGACAAGAGCACATTGTAAAACTAGGAGCTTCTATGACCACCTAATAAACTTTTGCAATGGAGTTCCTTATGGGGTGGGGGGTGGGGGGTGGGGTTTTGGGTTGGATATGGTGACAAACACCTTTAATCCCACCACTTGAAAATACAGAGGAATATCTGAATTCAAGACTAGCCTAGTCTATACAGCAAATTTCAGGCCAACCGGAAAACACCACTACCACCACCACACGAGTTCCTCAGTGAGAAACAGTTAAAATTACTGCAAGAAGCACAATCATTTTCTAGATGCGTGTTAGAATAAAGTATAAAATGGTAAGCATTATCCGGGAGAGTCTCTCTGACTACAAATTCAAGACCAGAACCCGAAAGAACAACATTCCTCTAAGAGTCAGGAATAGAAGCAGATGCCTGTAATCCCAGCTCCTTGAGAGGATGTGGCCGGTTCAATCTGCAGCTGGCCTGGTCTACATAGCAAAGACCTTGTCTCAAAACTAAGTAGTAGAAAGAGGATAGACTGGAACTGGTCTGAAGCACAGAACTTTCCTTAAACGTGGTCGGAGCCGAGGAAACTGCTGTGGTATTGCTTGCCTAGCATGTGCAAGGTCCTGGATTCGATCCTCAGTAACACACACACCTACACACACACACACAGGTAGCTGGGGAAACAACGGGATTGGTTCAAGGGGAAGAGGAGCCTACATGTGTAGGGAAGGCTTGGTAGGTGGAGGGCAGGGGAGAACTGCCCCCCACCAAGAACGCTACGAGGTAGAAATGGGATTCTGTCTGTCTGTGAACAGTTTTTATAACTTTTGCCAGGGATTTGGGGCCAGACTTACAGACAACGGAGATTTTCCTCTTGAATGATTTGGGCATCGAACTCTGTATGGAGAAGATAAGGAAGAAAGAGAGAGAGACACCCCACAGAGAGGGGGAAGGAGGTTAAATGGGGCAATCTTAGCACAAATGCCAAAGACACACAGAGACAGAGAGAGACACCAACAGATAGAGACCAAAACAGAAGCAGCAAACGGCAAAAAAACGAAGCAGAATCAATGCAAGTTAGAGGAAAAATTAAAACCAAACATCATAGGGAAACTCATCTATTCCATTTCATATCAGAGTATTAGCTTTGCCAGAAATAAGCTGGAAGAGGAACACCACAACCTCCCAGCTATTTAATTTTTGGGTTCTTCTTTTTTGAGACAGGGTCTCACTATGTAGCTTAGGCTGGCTTCAAACTTGCAGTGATCCTCCTGCCTCAGCCTCCCAAGAGCTGGGATTACAGGCATGAGCCACCATGCCCGGCTCCCTCCCAGCCCTTTAAAAAAGCTGCTGATCATGCCCTCTTCAACTGTATTAAGGGGTGAGGATACCAAACCCAATGAGCTATGCTCAGACAGAAAATCAGCTCCTGAGATGGCAACTTCAACAACTTCCTTTACTCCATGCCCAGTCTGACATCTCGACAGGATTTGGGATGCTTGAAGGCCACCCAGACCACCACCATGGAAAAGAATTAGACTAGGTTCACTGAAGATGAAACTCCTGAGCCAACAGCTAGCAGAGAACTGAAAAGTATCTCCTATGTAAGGAGGTTCTGGTCAAGGGCAGGCAGCCTCAGGGAAAGCTTCAGCACCTCCAGCTACCACCCCCACTACAGCACAGCCTAACGCTATCCTTCCAATAAGACTCAAACCCGGGGGGCTCAGACCAAGGACCAAACCCAAAACCAACCCCAGGAGACAGATCTGGGCAAGCCTCTTCCCAGACACTCAGCGGGAGCAGTATTGCAGACAGAGCAAAAGTGTAGGGGAGGGCACACTTTTAGATGTAGGTGCTTATTTCTGGAAAAACTAAGACCGTCCTACCCCCACCCTTCTAAAGGGCAGGGCAGAACCCTCCTAACCTCCCCCCCCCCCCAGCCCCGCCTGTCATCTAACCAAGTCTCCTTGGTCTGCTAAGGGCCAGCCTGATCCCTAGCTGGGCTGCTCGTGATGGGTAAGTTAGTGAGAAAAAAAGGGGGGGGGGAGGTCTTAATTAAAACAAGAAAAACACGAACCAAATAAATAAACCCAACAAAGAAATCAGAAAAATAAAGAAAAAATTAAAATAATAGATTAAAGAAGAAGTAGAAAATAAAGAATAAACTAGGAATATGACAAATGTTCCAGGTACCATCTCACACCTGGGATCTTCAGCTCAGCCAATCGCACCTCCCTGTGTACTGTATCTAGTCAACCGCCGGTCCAATCAGAGTGAGCCCTCCCTGCTAGGCGCTGTGCAATTGGTGGGGGGTTGGGTTGGCAAAAAAGGTGGGCGCACGGCGTGGTAGTCAGCGCGGCACTGCCAGAGTCCTCCCAGGGGCGCAGGGGGGGCGGGAGGGAAACGTGTGGGGGGACGCTGCCCAGTTTCCAAGATGTCAAGACAGTTCACTGGCGATGGCCAGCCTCAGCGAGGGGCAGAGGGGGATGGGGGCAGAACATCAGTCCTGCCCTGTAGGGCATCATCTTGTAGTCCCTGATGAGATGGCCTTTTATGAGGCAGGCAGGACCCTAGTCCACCAGTGGCAAGCTGCAGCAATACCACCACCCAATACTCGGAATCCAGGTGATGACTCCAAAGTCCCTTCCTCCTCTGAATGTAACTGGGGAGGGGTCCTTTCACCGAGAAGGATCATGGAGCCTCTGATGAAGGTAGCCTGGGGCAGTAGTAGATGAACTTCCCCAGGACCTGGTACACATTCAGCAGCAAGATCAGAATATGTGTCTTCTGGGTTGTGGTTGGCATCTCCTCAGGGACTCCAGCTGAGACAGTGGTTCCAGTCAGGTGGATGGATGAATGAGTCCCTGCCTCCAGGGGTGGAGGAGAAGTTGGAACAACCAACATGCTGCTGCCCTTCACCATGGACAACAGGGACCAAAATAAAGTCCATCTGATGAGCAGTGGTGACACATGGGTTGGGCTGTCATCAGCTTTAAATCCCTGGGGTACAGACCCTAGACTTCTCTGCAGGGTTCCTAGTCGGCACAGCTTAAGTCATGGGTCCCACTCAGTGTTTACAGCATGGCACTGTTATCACAAACACCGACCCTCTTAGGTTTCTTGGTCCCTAGATGGGGATCCCAACAGTCTGTAGTAAACAAGGCAACCCACAGTCTTTGACAGGTAAGGGCATGTGGGCAGGCGCCCCAGCACTGGCATAAACTCTTCTTGGGGTGTCCCAAGTAGGGAGATGATTCAAGTCCACCCCCTTCCACATGCTTTTGTTTTCTCAGTATGAGTCTCTCCAGAACAGTGCTCTTCTTAGCCCCCTGATGTAAGCAAGACAGGGAGGCAAAGGGGCCCATCACAGGAGCCCATACACATGCCCCCTCTGGCCAAGACACCTGGATAGCAGACTCGGCTCTGATTGGGCGGCTCAGTAGCAGCGGGTGGGTCCAGAGGTAGAGGCGGCATCAGCGATTGGCCAGTTGGGCAGGGTTATATTTTACGGGCGGATTACCGTACATGAGGTACTTGGACAAAGTTTTACGGGGAAGAAGGACCTTGTAATAAATAATATTCTGCACATCAAATCACTTTCACCGGCCCCCACCCCCGCAACACACACCAGAGAAAGGCTACACACACAACAGCCCCTCCCACCCTGTAATAATACCACTCCCAAACCCAGCTAATTCTATTTCTTTAAGAGCCAAGAAGACTTCGCTGGCTCCAATGGGGGACACCTCTTGAATTAGGTACAGGAAAAAAGGTAATATACACGCCAAAAAAGGAGACAGGGGCCTTCTGGATCCCCCCAGTCCTGGCTTGTAAGAAGTGTACCTCTGTAACGAGACCACTGGGGGGCGGAAGAGCAACAAAAATTCCTCAGCACGGCTCATCTGGTAAGAGCCGCCAAAGCCCACTAGGTGGCGTGGAGTGCCA
>CABHPP010123786.1:0-11972 GCA_902168425.1 Peromyscus attwateri
AAAAAAAAAACAAGCAAGTTAGATAAAGGAGAGGAAGGCAAAGTGGTAGAAAAGGCGCTGGGTGCTGGCGAAGAGCAAGGCGCAAAGGAAATACTAATTCACACGGCTCTGGGATTGTTTTGCCAGGATCCTCATTCCTCACCTACAGCAGCAGGCATTTGCACCTCCCACGGATGAAATTGCCAACGGTACATGCCTAACCTGGAGCAGATTTTAACTAGTGCACACAGAGAGCACTGATGACTTTAATTGCATTTTGTTGTATTTCCTATTAATCTTGGAATAGAATTGCTGGGGGTTCAGGCCAATTTGGAGGATACAGCCACTTAGAAAGTAATTATTGTGCAAGAAAGATTCCATTTTAAAACTTTAATCTCAACTCACACTAGGTATTAGGCTAGTAAAGAGGCTGAACGTTTCTGAGTGTTGTTCTTTGAGAGCAGTGGTTCTCAACCTGTGCGTATTGACTCCTGGGGGGGGGGGTGTTGCATATTATATATATTTGCATTATGACTCATAACAGTAACAAAATTACAGTTATGAAGTAGCAAAGAAAATTTATGGTTGGGGGGGGTCACCACAACATGAGGAACTTTATTAAAGGGTCTTGGTGTTAGGAAGGTTGAGAACCAACCACTGTTTGAGACTATGAGTGGTTTCTAGACTCCATCACTTCCACGTGAAAGAAGGTTTGAGTTGCCCAGTTCCTTAGGTGACCTTGTCATTCTTGCTTCCTGATATGAGAGGA
This sequence comes from Peromyscus attwateri, assembly GCA_902168425.1. NCBI lineage: Eukaryota > Metazoa > Chordata > Mammalia > Rodentia > Cricetidae > Peromyscus > Peromyscus attwateri. The sequence continues at coordinate 749 of CABHPP010123786.1, forward strand.
TGTAAAGTGGTGGGAATTGATGATTTTTTTTTTTTTTTTTTTTTTTTTTTTAGTATATGATTTGTCTCCTTGGGGTTAGATCTCTGTTCCATGCCTGGGTTATCACGGAGAGGTTGGCATTCTAAGCTATTCGTAGTTCAGGGTGACTTCAGGCGAGGGATGTGTGTAATTGAGACTTAGAAAATACTGGTGGCCGTTATGCAGCCTGCTCTAATTGTCACGTGTCTGTAGACTTGGGACCCCGCAGCCGTTTTTATGGTTTATACATACAATAGCCTTCCTGTAAAGTACCATGCGCACATTCATCACAGAACCAAAGCCCTCTGATTCGTGTGTTAACATCTGAGTTTAAGTTGAAACCCTTATCAAATCCGTTCAGGACTCCTAAGTCCTTAGAGACTGTCCCGGCAACCGGGTTGGCAGCAAAGAGCAAAAGCCCGAAATACAGTAACTTGTACAAACTAAACCCCCAGGGATATGGCTCCACCTTAGCAAGGAATCCGTATAAGCTGGGACTGACTCCTGAATAAGCCAGGAAAATGAAACTCCTCCAGGAAAGAGATCCTCAGCTGGCTGCTGCTGGAGGCAAGTCAGCTGCGCATGCGCACACCGTCTGCCCGCGACGTCCTTTCCATCCAAACTCTCAGCATTGGAGCTTCTCCCACATCTTTTCTGCACCAATGATTAAAATAAAAGATTGAGGATTTAATGAATAAAAAACATAAATAATTACAGCTCTAGTCACTAGGCTTATGTGCATGCTGACACTGGATTTGCTGTGCATTTCTGGGGCAGAAAATAGAAACAGACTACCAATTTTTGATCTAAAGAAATACAGACTAGAAAATAATACTCGATCCTAATTGTATGTTTTCATATGCTAATAAATACAGTACCAATTTGGAAAGATTAAGCATAGAAGACAATTTTGAGATCATTTATTTTTTTAACATCATCCTCCATAGAGGAGAAAACTGTTCTAGAAATAGTTGCTTCTCCTCAACTCTCTAAAATTTCTTGAGTCTCTCAATAGATCTCAGACTTGTGTGTGTTTGTGTGTGTGACAATGCGTATGGAATTATCCTGTCCTGGGACCGTGTGTGGATAAAAAGACTCAGGTTGAATTGTCGGGCATGATGTCACCTTCTCTTGTACTCCCAGTAGAGGACACCTGGGTTGATAGAATAAAATTTCTTGGATGTATCTGTTAATATAGCCAATGTTGTATACTTATTACTAACATTCCCAGAGCTTAATTTTTTGTCAACATCATATTATCAACTGTGGGTTTTCTTACCATTAAACATAAAATGTAAGAAAGAACAAATCTTGACTTCGCTAAGCAGTAAAAGCCATGTGGACAAATGTTGAGGCTCCAGATGATACAACACTTTCTATAAATGCACAGGAATTCTTAACCAGGTCTGAAATCATATTTAATATTCAGGAATAGAAATATTTTTCAAGATTAACTATCTACATATATTAAGATGTGAGAACTTTTATTTAATTAGAAAACTCCATTATTTTTTTTCCCAACCCCCTAACTTGGAAATCTAACCAGTTACCTGCCATCTGAGAGTAATTACTAATGCCATCCACTTGCACTTTCAGAAATGTCCTGCCCTAGGCAATAAATTAAACAATTTAACAATTGTTTACAATAAAAAAATAAGATGAGATTCAATCAAAGGACACATTTGTGCGAAAGTAAAAACTAAAACAAACAAACAAACAAACATCAGACAGCTGTCTCAAGCACCCAATGGCCAGGCACATAAAAACCAAGGCTTTAATTAGAACACTGTAACACTGTAGCAAATGGACAGTTGGCTTGCTAAAGCCGGAAAGCAAATACAAGTAGACATAGAACAGTAAAGAGAGTGTTCGGACATAAAAAGCGGCAAGAAAAGTACCAACAAGGTCAAGAAAATGTGAAGTAAAAAAAGTATTGAAGACTGGAAAAATGTTGATGCGCTTTTTGATACAGTGAAATAACAGGAAGAAGATTGCCTTGGGGTTTAAAGCGAAGAGTCACACTCAATAAACCGCTCTGCCTTGGTTAGACGACATCCCAGAAGAGCGTTAAAATACAGTTGGCTACTTTGTCGTCGCATTTTAATCATGTGCATGTGCCTGTGCGTGTGCGTGTGCGCGTGTGCGTGTGTGTGTGTGTGTGTGTGTGTGTGTCTGTGTGTGTCTGTGTGTCTGTGCAACAAGCATATGCCATGGCACACATGTGGACAGAGACCAACCTTGGGTCCTCACCCACCTTGCCTAGGGCAGGATCTTCTTCACTGCTACATATATCAGGGTGGCTGGCCTGTGAACTTTGGGAGATTCTCTTGTTCCAGCCTCCCTCTCAATCTGGGAGCACTGGGATCTCAGGCCTGTCACTGGGTCTGACTTTATGTACATTATGAGGATTTGAACTCGGGTCCTCGAGCTCGCACAGTAAGCACTTAACCCACTGCTATCTGCTCCCCAGCCCCTGCGCATCTTGAAAATTCCTTCTAGCAGCAGCTGAAGCACTGTTCCGGTGTACCTGCATTCCTCCGCCCAGTGTGACCTTTGCCCCGTGTCTGGAAGCCAGTGTTCTGTACATTAGTTTTGTTTTGTTTTTATTGTGTAAAGTGATAGGGTAAATTTGATCTTTTTTTTTTCTTCTCTCCTCATAAAAGCAGAAAATGGTGCCTTACTTTCTTTTGACTTGTATAGTTTCAGAGAAGAGAGATCGGCCCTCATTCCTGCTCTATTTCTTTGGAGTTCTTTTTGTCTTCAGCTGCTCAGAGGGTTTCCAGGGCTGAGCTGATTGGAAGCAATTAGATGTTCACGAGACTTCACATGGTGTTTTTTAGACTTCATTTTTTTTTTCTCAGTGCTAACTGATCTTTCAGTCCGTAAGTTTGTAGTTTACAGCAGATCCGGATCATTACACGTTTAAATATTTTCATATCGCCCCTTCCCAGGGCTATATTTACACACCCATCAGCTTATTGCTATTGTGTGATATATCCTGAGGCTATGTTCATTTCTCTATGGTCTTTTGCTTTATTCACCTCTGTTTATTTTGAATAGTTATTATTTGATTTTAAATTCACCATTCTTGTCTTCTACAGTGTCTAACAAGTTGTGAATTTCTTCCTGGATATTTTTCACTTTACTAAAATTTTAAATCCCTATTTGAGTCTTTTATAAAACATGAATTTATTTCTATGGGATTGAACACAGTTGCCAGTGTTTCTCAGCTAATTTAGCAATAGCACTCATTTATATGATTTTTATTTTTAATCACCATACAAAGTGACAGGTTTCCTTGTGACATTTTCGTACATATTTAATTTTGTTCTTTCCCAGTCCCTGGCTCCTCTCCCCCTCTCTCTGCATTTCCTAACCACTCTTACTGCTGTCTCATTTCTACCTTTCAAATTACATGTATTCTAAAAAAAACCTTCTCAAACCCTTGTCTTGCCCCCTTTCCTGGGTCGTTTTTAGTGTCCTGACCTTTGCCCACACTCACTCCCATGTGAATACACACATATAAAAATTAGGAAGTAGGATGTGCATGCGAGACACAACCTGCAGTACTTGTCTAGCTCATAATGCAATAATGCAATATTTCCCAGTTACACCCGTTCTCTTATAGTTTTCACAATTTCGTTTTTCTTTAGCACAATACAATTTTACTGTGTATGTGTAATATATTTTTTCCATTCATCTGTTGATGGAAATTGAGGCAGATTCCATTTCCTTGATGTCATGAATAGAGTAGAAATAAACTTGAATGTTCACATAGCTCACTGGCGGGCTATAAAGTCCTTTGTGTATATACCCAGGGATGGTATTGCTAGATCATATGGTATATGTGTGTATGTATATAGATATATTTATAGATACAATAGATAGACTGATGATAGATGATAGATAGATAGATAGATAGAATTGTTAATTTTTTAAATAATAAACTTTCACACCAATGTCCATAGTGACTATAGCAGTTTATACTCACCAGTAAATGCTAAAGATTCCTGTTTCTCCACATTCTTGCCAGCATTTGTTAGCATTTGTTTTCTGGGTGATAACCATCCTGACTGGACCAACCTAGAATCTTAGTTTATTGCATTTTCCTAATGAGTAAAGACGTTGAGCGCTTTTCTAAGTATTCACAAGCCATTTGCATGCCTTCCTTTGAGAGTACTCTCTTTAGCTCATCGGACCATTTACTGATGGTCGCATGGGGTTTTTAATGTTGAATGCCTTCCGTTTTCTCTACATTTTAGATAGTGTTTCTTTGTCTAAGTACACCTGCCAAAGATTTTTCCCACTCTGCAGCTTGTCTTTTCACTCTGTTGAGAGGTTTTTTTTTTTTTATATCTTTTGGAGTTTTTGATTTCACGAAATCCCATTTTTTTCATTCTTGGGGCTGTTTCTTGTGCTAGTAGGATACTCTTCTGAAAGCTCTTGCCTGAATCGATGTGCTGAAGTGTTTTCCCCCCTATCACGTGGAACATCCAGACTTAATTAAAGTCTTTGATGCACTGCTAACTGACTTTTTACCAACAGTAAGAGCTATGAATCAAGTTTAATGATTCTGCATGTGAATTTCCAGTTTTACTGGCACCATTAAATGAGCAAGCTGCCCTTTTCCCGTGTATGTTTTTGATACTCTTGTGAAAATTAGGCATCCATAAATGTGTGGGTTTATTTCTGAGTCCTCTATTTGTTCCCCTACTTGTATTTCTGTTTTTGTGCCAGTATCATACTGTCTTTGCCACTGTGGCTCTCAAGTATAGTTTGAGGTCAGGTTAAAAAAAAAAGAAGCACTATTTTAAACATACACCATTTTATTATCTTGAAAATTAGGGTTTGGGGCAACATGGTTTGGAAAATGGTACTCTACATAGAAAAACCTCTAACTTCCTCTTCTCGGGAAGGTATTCATTGGGTACTATATTGGCTGCATTTGGTTTGATATCCAATGTGAATTAATGCAAAGAAGCATCCTTTTGATGACTGATAGGACACACAGCACAGGATGTGGTAGAAATATAAGCATAAGAACATAAGATGCTTTCCATAGTTTAAGGCAAGAGAAAGGATAGATACAGTTATTTTTCACAATGTTTTGGTATTATCTCCTTTTTGTTCTTGTGTGAACAGGTATCTACTCAATTCTCTGTAATGATCACTCCCACATTTTATGTTCAGATTCCTGTATTAGGAAGGCCAGACTATCTTATAACTCATGTACTAGGTTAGGACTATAATAGCTATCATTTGTGCTGGACTAAAATTGTGATTAAAAATTAAGATGGCTGACATATATGGACATTTCTGGTTTGTGATTTAAAAAAAATCACATACCACATGCCTATATTCTTTCCTATATAACAGAAATAAAAAATAGACACCTGACATAGATGATTATATTAACTGGTTCTTATTTATCCCACCTCTTAATTATTACAAATAAACACTTAAAAATTATGCTATTGTTTTAGGGCCATTTCTTTGTATTTAAAACTGTATCCTTTAACTAAATAGGACAAAGCTGATTCATTTTTGAAGTTACTTAGTATTTATTATCAGTGAAATACTATTCCTAAATAGATACCCTGCTGTGTTTGTTGATCCCATTTTCTTTATTTTTCTAACTTATTAAGAGATTAAGAATATAATAATGTCTGATAATGTTGTTAATTTAAATATGTGCGCAGCAGCTCTTTAGGAATGAAATGTTTCTTAGTTATTTAATATACCGACCAGATACACTACACTGGTATGTTGTAGCCAACTCTTGATCTATAGATAAAGGAACATCATGTTATTAAAGACAGTTTACTATAATTTAAATGATAAATAAAACATAATTTCTGATTAAAAAAAAAAAACAAGCAAACAGACAGACAGGCTAGTCAGTTGACATTTTAGACTGTGCTATCTTTAGTTTTGGAACAAATGGTTAATTTTCATTTTCCAAAGTTGCTGTTGTACTTTCTCAACGAAGTGTTTTAATTTTCACATTGACAGCCAATCAAAAAGAATCTATTACAAATGATCAAAGCACACACTTCCTAGGCCAGTTTCCTAAAATGACAAGCAGGACAGCTTTGTGAAAGAGAAAGTTGACATGAGCCTTAATCTCCATATCTTGATGCTCAGCACACCATGTTACCTTAGCTGAAATGTGTTTTGTTCTCCACGTTTTCACTAAGTGTTTTCTCTTTAAACGCTTTTTACCAGGGAGTGAGTTCTGGGAAAGAGAGAGATTACCAATGGTGTAATGACTGTTTTACTACCTAACACACTTAACAGCTGACTGGCTTCCTAATGTCCGACCCTAAACTCTAGTCCATGAATTGAAAGACAAATAAAAATGAGAAGAATGAAGAAAAATCAAGATTTTCCTATTGATAATGTTGCTATTCAAGGTTAGCCACTTTGGGAAAGGTTACATAGCGGATGGGAAACCAAGACATCAATGACACATATTCAGAGTTGCCTAGGTATAAGTGTTGCCTAGGAGACACCAGAGGACAAAACAGAAGATGGTTTTAGATGCTCAAGCAAGGTATCTCTTGAAAATGTTTGAAGCAATGAGAAATTTCCTTGGCCATTTAAGGTGTATGACAGACATGATGTTTCCATATTTGTGAGAGAAGTCATAGCAAGCTCCAAGGTGCACTTTCTAAGGTTGAACAAAGGGTTGGTGTTTATGGTTCCTTTGGCCTAGGACTTCAAGGCTTGTATAACTCAGCATGTGGAGAAATCCATGATGGGGGTTCTTACTGACTACTGCTAAGCTGATCATTGTGTAAGCTGAAGAGATTGTTGTAAAGGTAATTAAGTGAGTCCACAGCTGACATGGCCAGATCATTCACATGCCCCAGCCCCAGCTCTTAGCAAAATTTGTGGGTCAGAGAGATTTCTGAATGGGGTGTAGAGGAATAGGGAGAGATTTCTGAATGGTGAACTGTAGCTGAAAGTTTTCCTGTGTCCTGCCCAGTCCACAGCCACTCAGACCCAAATAAACACACACAGGCTTATATTATTTATAAACTATGGCCATGGCAGGCTTCTTGCTAGCTAGCTCCTATATCTTAACTCATTTCTATAAATCTGTACTTTGCTACATGGCCTGTGGCTTACCAGTATCTTTACATCTTGCTTCTCCTGGTGGGGGCTAGCAGCATCTCTCCTCTCTATTTTTCCTTTCAGAGTAGATTTAATAATCTACCTTTTTTTTATCTATATCATGTCTATAGCCTATATTTCCATATCATATCCCCCTTTCATCTTTTAGAAAGATATTGACTATGACCAATAACAATTTGTAACCAACAACCTAAACAAAGACAAACATCCATAATCCAATTTGGGAATGTGGGTGTAGTTTTCTATGCTACTTCCTGCTGATAAAGGGCACTGTATTCTTATGGGGATCCTGAGAAAATTAAGAATTATGGTCAAGTCCTGACTGGAATCATCTGTGAGGCTGCATTGTCTGAGCCAGTTGCCTTGAAACTGTTCTGGATGTTGGATCATCTGGGCCATGGTGTCATCAGAAACCTTTCAGGGGGTCTTTGGTGGTCAAACAATATTAGCCTGGAAGCAATCCACAGGTTCTCATCTTCTGTGGAAACAAAAGCAGAACCTCTTTTCCAAAGCAGCGTATCCTTAGACATAAATTTTGAAATTGAGATACCTTTAAAATAGACATATTGATTTAACTCGGCAGTTTTTACAATCAAATGTCTCTCTACAGTTACAAAATCCTAAATATAATCCAGACTCTCTGTGTGGTTTCCATCTTTATGTGGCTTATTTTTTATATTACTTTTACTGTCTCTTTAAAAGACTTTATTTTTTAAAACTATTTCTTTATATAACTGTCTATATTCATTTTCCTCTGTCTTCCAAGCCTACATATATTTTTATACACATTGTAAACTGTTTAAGGTTTATTTCATCTGAATCTGCTTTATTGTGAATCTATTGCTTTAAACTGCAGCATCACTAGGACTAAAAAAGCAGCTTTGGCTGCTGGCTCAGCTTTCCAACATGGTGGAACTACATTTACCACCAGCTTTGGGGGAACCATGCTCACTGCCAGACACTGGGAAGCAGTGGGTCTATGACTCCATCTAGCAGCGTGTAGCCCAACCCCCCCTTTTTTATTTTTAAATACTAGAAAAAGCTAAATCCACCATGTAGTACACTAGTGCTGCTTGTAGACGCCACTGTGTACAGTGGCAGGAATTCACCATGCTGCACGCAAACCCATACACCGTGAACCCACCATACTGCAGCTCAAGCCCACAGGCCTTGGCATCTCTGTATCACAACTATCCTCAGAGACACAACTAGGAAGCTGCTCTTAGCTCCATTTTAGAACCTTTCATTTTAAAGGTGAGAACCTTTTGGGTGGAAATTGTTGCCCCATGTCTGAGTGCTGTGGACTGTTTTCTACCAGTCACAATGTAATCAATCCATGCAACTCCTGGATTCATTATTTGTCTCTGACATTCAGCCATGGGGTGCAACTCCTTTTTCCTCTGTAGCCAGAGTTACTCTCTTTTGACCAACCCAACATTCACCATATTTATTTTAAGAAAAGCCAATGTTGGTTTTTTTCAGTTTGCACAAGAACTTTGGAAACAAAGCCTCACTGTAATTATTCTGCAGGTACCTAACGAAGTTACTTGTTGGGGTTTAAAACACACAGGCTGACATTCCTTCTGTGAATAGGGAGCCAAGAATATATATGCCACAACTATGTATGTTTTGGTAAAATAACCTTGTAATTCTTTGAAAACAAAAAGCTTATGTACATAGGCACACACAGAGACACAGAGATACACAAAAGCACTGGCTAATTTTTGATCATTTACTCATTAACTGGAAGAATAAAACTCCCACTAGAGTAGGAATCAAAGTAGGAATCACAGTATGAATCAAGAGATTCCTAAATAGATTTTAAAAAAGGGGGGGGGGTGGGCTTAATGTTAATGGGAGGCTAAAGTATTCATCAGAATTTTACTATGGCTAGGAAGAGAGATGCTGAGAGCAGAGCTGACTCAGTCACCTCTCTCCTTAGGTCCTCTCCCCCAAACAAAGTAGTATTTTCTCAGATTCCTTAAGGATGGCAACAGTAACAATGAGAGCTCTATTTAATTGAGTAATAATTCTAGGCATCTTAAAGGGTAAGGAAGTATTTTACACATGTTATTTCCATTATTCACTATAAATCAAAGGTGTGTCTGTGTTGGCTAATTTTCTATTGTTGTAATAAAACACCATGATCAAGGCAACTTATAAAAGAAGATATTATTTGGCTTATGGTTCCAGAGAGTTAAAGTCCACGATGTAGGAAGACATGGAATTCCATGAGAGGAGACATGGTGACAGGAACTGGAAATCGAGGGCTAACATTGTGGACCACAGGCACACAGCTAGACAGATCAAAGTCAAAATGCCAAGAGTCATTTTTCTCTTAAAACAAGCATCCAGCCAGGTGACAGTGATGCACGCCTTTAATCCCAGCACTCTGGAGGCAGAGGCAGGCGGATCTCTGTGAGATCGAGGCCAGCCTGGTCTACAGAGCGAGATCCAGGACAGGCACCAAAACTACACAGAGAAACGCTGTCTCAAACAACAACAACAACAACACACCCTGGATCCGATGACACACTTCCTCCATCAAGGCCATACCTCCTAAACCTCTCAAACTGGGCCATCAATCTGAGACCAAGTGCTCAAATCCAATGACTATGGCGGACATCTCATTCAAGGTCTCTCTCAGTGTGGAACTTCTAAATGCTGTGCAACTCGATCTGACTACATAATAACCAGAAGTGTTAAAGCAGAACAGAGTCAAGTTTATCAACTCCCCAGCTTGATCGAGGACCCTTTCAGGTGCTCCATCCTCTTTTATAGCACTGGCTTCATATCAAGACTCAATACACTTAATAGGCAAGATCTAGCTGTTACCAGCCATTGGGCTTCATAATTCCTGGCCTGTATTCTGACTCTCTTTTGTGTCTTGTGGATCTCATGGAGTAGTGAGTAGCATGGCCACGTATCTTGGAGGAAATATGGAATATATAATGATTCTGGAGAATCAATGGCAATGGGCCTTATACTCTCCATTTTAGCAATGGAACTGAAATGCTCCAAAGTTGTAATTTACCCAAGATCATATGGTTACCAGAGGCAGTAGAGATGCCCATCTGTGGGCTACATACCACTAGTTTTTGTAATATAGGAATTAATCACATTCTAGATATAAGCAATTGTATTCAGATTCATTCTCCTAGAACAAGGTAGATAGGTTGCCTTTGAAAATTCACAACTGCCTTGGAAACAAATGCTAATTCTTAGTTCTTGGTGAATGAAATGACTCGGTGAGATATAAAGATGACTGTCACAGGGTGAGTATTTCAGAGAATGGTGGTGGGGGCTGGATTTTGAAGGAGAAAATTGAACATAGAAACGGAAAGGAATTGATTGATTTTATCACTTCAGAGGCTCCAAGTTTTCCAGACTCCTTATGTGAGGCTTTGTGAGTGTCAAGAATAAATCAGAGAAAATGTCTTAGTCACATATCTTTCCTAGGTCCCTAGGCTGTCTGTGATTCATGTATTAGTCTTTCATCTCCTGAAGAATGTGTGAGGCTTCTATAGGGACAACCAGCTTTTTCAACTACATTCAGTAAAGTTAAGAGGTACAGAAGGTTTCATCAGATGAGGCATCAACAAATGTCAACAAAAAGGGAAAGTTTATTCATGTTTGAAGCACAGAAATTTGTGGCAAGAAAGCTTTACTATAACAAGAGTGTATACCATACTTTTAAAGATTCCCTGATATTCTTTTTGATAGTTATTGGCTTGACAAAACTTTATAGCCTCAAAGAACTTCATCAAAAGTAGACAATTAATCAATACAAGGCAAAAATGTATGCATTTGTCAAGATTCTTCCTCCTTCTGAACAGAGGAATATCCATGTAAGCGAGCTAATCAGAAGTGAAATTGTGAGGAGGGAGCCAAGATGGCTAAATGCAGGTCCTGTGGGTGAGTCAGCTGCAGAACTAGTCAAGGAAGCACAGGAGAAAATATGCTTGATGGGACAAACCAAAGAAAGAAGGGAATAAAAAAGAAAGAGAAAGAAAAAGAAAGGAAGGAAGGAAGGAAGGAAGGAAGGAAGGAAGGAAGGAAGGAAGGAAGG
>CABHPP010123786.1:11982-51587 GCA_902168425.1 Peromyscus attwateri
AGGAAGGAAGGAAGGAAGGAAGGAAGGAAGGAAGGAAGGAAGGAAGGGAGAAAACTCTAGAAGAAGGACAGAAAGTGTTAGAAAGCATAGACTACATGAAGGATAAGAAAAACTTAACTGACATCTTCAATTCAGGCCTCTCAGCTGTGAGCAGTAATCTAACTGACAAAAATTCCAGCAACCCCCATCATAGCAGCAGACTAGTGTTCTGAGCTCTGTAGGACCCATCCATTGTATGTTGGAATGTAAAGTCCAGCCCAAGATCTTACTGATCAAAAAGTGATTCATTTGCTCCTAAGAAGTAACTGACTTTGTATGTTTTCCAATTATTGGAACTCAGAAAACCACAACATTGCTAGATGAAGAAAGTCCATGAGAATTAAGGACAACGGTTGGTTACCAATATTAAAATTACAGGATTTTACCATATAATAAAGGGGGAAAGACATTGAAATGAATTTCATAAAGTAATAAAACTTACTAAATCTTCAAGAACAAGAATGTGTGGACATCCAGATTCAAGAAGTTCAAGGCAACCTAACTAAATCCAACAAAACTAGGCTTTGATCAAGACATATTAAAATAGACAACAGAGAAACCTGAAAGTATCAGGAGAAGGGTATCAACTCACATGTTAGGAAAAGTCCATCAGGCTTACAATGGATTTCTAAGCAGAAACCTTACAGGCAAGAAGAGAATGAACATATATATTTCTTTATATATATTTCTTTCTGTGCTGAAAGAAAAATACTGTTAACTAGTAATACTGTAGTCAATGAACCTTTCCTTCAAAACTGGAAGAAAAGTATTTCTCTGGTAAGCAGAAAGTAAGGGAATTTATCACCACTGGTCAAGCCCTACAAGGATCACTTTTGAGTTTCCTACAATATAAATGAAAGGATGATAGCTATCATCATAAAGTCACAGGAATATATAAAATTTGCTTGAAGAACAGATATATGAAAGTAAAATGAAGAAAATTAAAGCTCAGCATGAGAGAAAACAACTGAGTCACGAAAATAAATAATTAATTAGTAGAAAACCAAAATATGCAAAACAAGTGGAATTGAATTAGTAAAATGCAAGAAGGAAGTTTGTTCTTGTGAATAATAACTCTGCATGTCAATGGATTAAATTAATCAACCAGTTGAGCGGATAAAACAATAAAACTCAACTCTACTGTCTCTAAGAAACTTTTGAAAGAGAAGGGATGAAAAAGACTATTTTGCAAATGGAAGCCTAAAACAAGCAAGAGCGTCTTAGTTAGGGTTTCTATTGCTGTGGTGAGACACCATGGCCATGTCAACTCTTAGAAAGGAAAATCATTTAGTTCAGGTGGGTTACATTTTCAGAGGTTTAGTCCATCATCATCATGGTGCAACATGCTGGCATCCAGGCAGACATGGTGCTGGAGAAGTAGCCAAGTGTCCTACATCTTGACTTGCAGGCAACAGGAAGTGGTCTGAGACACTGGGTGTAGCTTGAGCATATATGAGACCTCAAAGCCCATCTCCGCAGTGACATACTTCCTCAAACAAGGCCACACCCACTCCAAGAAAGCCACACCTAATAGTGCCACTCCCTTTGGGGCCATTTTCTTTCAAACTACCACAAAAAGTAAAGGAGACTTTAAATAAAAGGAAATAAAAAGAGACAAGGTCATTTTATGTTGATGAAAGAATCAGCCATTAAGAAGATAGGAAAATGATAAGCATTTGCATTCAATATGGGACCATCAAAATGCAAAAAGCAAATTTTATTACATTTAAAGAGAGAAATGTCTCTTCATACAGTAACAGAGACACCTCAACATCTACTTACCTCTATGGATTGATCTTTGAGACAGATATCCAATAAAGAAACATCTGTGTTAAACTATACCATAGAGCAAATAGATTAATGGACAATTACAGAACATTTCACCCAACAACAACATTCTTCTCAACATCCATGGAACATTGCCAAGAATGGAGAATATGTTAAGTTACATATCAAGTCCCAATACACTTTAAAAGGCTTAAATTGCACTATGTATTGTCATAGACCACAATAGAGTAAAACAATATGGAGAATGGAAGCATAGAAATACATAGAAATTGAATAACGTGCTCCTAAATAACCAATGGATAATGGAAGAAATTAAAACAGAAATTAAAACAAATGGACACTTGGATCTTGCCTTTAAACAGAAATTAAAACAAATGGACACTTTTTATAGACACTAATGAAGTGATAATACAGTATTTACTGAAAGTCCTGTAACCTCTTTCCAACAAAGCCGTCAAATGAGGACCAAATGTTCAAATACATGCACCCATGAGGGTCATTTCTCATTCAAACTATCACCCAAGTCAAAAATAAATATAAGCAAATAAATGCACACAGAGAGGGCTGGAGAGATGGCTCAGAGGTTAAGAGCACTGACTGCTCTTCCAGAGGTCCTGAGTTCAATTCCCAGCAACCACATGGTGGCTCACAACCATCTGTAATGAGATCTGGTGCCCTCTTCTGGCCTTCAGTCATACATGCTGTATACATAATAAATAAATAAATAAATAAATCTTAAAAAAAAAAGAATTAAAAAAAATGCACACAGAGAGGAGAGATTCTGGCTCTTCCTTAGTGCAGTAAAGGATGTTTGAAATAGTCATAGGTCATCATATTACTTTATACTTACTTAAAATTGTATATAATGTACACTTGAGTGAAGTTGTGCCACTTGAGATAGTAATGCATTCCCTAAGAACCACAGACTCTCTAACAAAAATCCCAGTATCAAGCATGAAAAACCCCTTTGAGTTGTTGGTCACGGGAGCTCAAGAGACTCCTGGGTCAATGTAGGCTAGTTACTGTTGTCCATTTTTGACTCCAGAAGTGGAAGGTAGGTCCCTATTGCTGGAAACATCATGAACTTTGGACATAAGACTTGAAGAATTTGAGCTGGTTCTAACTCAAAAACTGCCTCCTTGAGAACTACCTTTTATATTACCAGAAGGTACTACATAAGATTCTAAGGGAGGAAATCAAGCAATAGTCCTTCCTGGCTGTGATGACTACACACCATACAAATTATCAGCAAGGCAATGTAGCCCTAAAAATGTGATAGAGGCACCTATGTCTGGTGGTAACCAACTGATGTCTACTTAGACTTAAGGCCCATTCAACAGGACGGAAATTATGCCTGGTACTGGAAATCTAGACAGCCACCCCTGGCTAGATCTTCTAGGTCTAATTTTAAAGCTGATCACATAAAGCAGTCACCTCCATAGGGTCCCACAGTGGCCCTTGCTATATTGAAGGATATTGAGGGGGTGGTTAATTAACCAAACTCTCTGAGGATTTTTTTTTACAAAATATTAAATACATTATTTTCTCCTGAAATATGATTTTATGGGAAAAGTATGTAATACTATATCACGCATTTGTCTTTTTATCAACTTGACCACAAAATCTAATAATACTTAGCATTTTGGAATTTAAATGTTATCATAGTATTCTCTGATTAGTGTTGATATGCAGGATTTACAGGATTGAAACACAGCAGAGGGAGAAATATATATATTTCTACCACAACCACTTACATTTTAGTGATAAGTATAAAACTCTTGGTCAGAAACCACATTTATTTTGTGAACTCATTCCACAAAAGCATATGCATTTCAATTATTATAGATCTCCTGACATGACTAAGTTTTCATTTTCTCTCATACTTTCCTGCAAAGATTATAGCTATTGCATAATTACTTGATATGTATTATGATTTCTAAGAAAAAAAGTGGTGGTATATTTTCCTAAACGATGTTTAGAAAAGTAGTGGTTAAGCTGTCACAATATAGCTTGACATTTTCAAACAACTGCTTAGACTGAAGAGCTCAGATGTTTAGAAATGTTCTATAAAAAAAAATGTTAGGGAAAATTTTACCTCCCTTTCACATTCAATGATAGGAACAGGTTCAGGTGAACTCTTTATCAAGCATTTCTTGTTTCAAATCACACATGTTCAAATTCAGGTGTTCACAGATGTGACAATTGTAAGGGATTTATCTGGAACACTTGTTTTTCAAGGATGTGAGACTACTAGGTAAGGTAATTGTGTAAGGCAGCGTTGTGACATCACACTTGAGAGACTGGCGATGCCCTTGAGATTTTTTTGTTGACTGAGTAAAATGAGCAACCAAGCAAAAGCACCATGGTTGGTTTCCCAACTGTCTTTGGAGCAGGGAGGATTGCTTGGTAAATCCTTCCTTTTTCTTTTCTGTGACTAAGTTTTAATTTCTACTCACACATCCATGCCAAGTGAATTGTACTCCAAGGCTTTTTAAAAATGATGTGCGAAATATTTATTGTAGTAGAATGTTTTCCTCCACTGTTCCAAAAAGCTTAAAGTGACCAAATAAAAATCATCATTCAAATAGAAGCCATTTTGAACAGGCCATAAAAATGACTGATTCTATTAACCATTGAATCAATAAAGTAGAGTCTCCTTCAGACACATGGGAATTACATGATGGAGTTTTCCTTTTCATCAATAACTCTGAATATATCTGTGTTAATAAATGCCTCATATTTCTCATCACAGCCTGTCAGTAAGGGGAGGAGAATCCCAGCCCCCTGATTTTATTCACTAAGAGACTCAATGGACAAAGACTGTGGAATCCTTCCCTAGAGGCTAGGAAGGTGGCTTGCTAAGGCAAATGATATTATTTTGAATAAATGAAAATCAAATTCTACATCTTCCTTATTTTCTATCATTTCTTGTTTACCTAATTTCATAGGGACATTCTAAATTATCTTATGTTTTTCTTCTTGTGCGTTGAATTGTCTATTCTTTCTCGGTTTATTCTACTAATCTTTATCTGTCATAGGTAGACTTTTCAGTATCTCATAGATATTTCTATAAAGAAGTTATATAATCAAGATAAATCTAAACAATCCTTAGTTTCTTAGTTTGTGACTTTTAGAAGTCAAGTCTATATTTGAGACACATACTTACATGTATAGAAATTTCCAGGCAAAACACCAACTTTAATATGAAGATCATTTCATTTCATGTGTGCAAGATGTGAACAATTTCAAATTCTCAACAAGCTTAGTATTTCCTAACCACCTTGGTGTGGTGCATTGACTAGTGACAAATAATGAATGTTGGTAGAAAACAGTAAAGGTCAAAATTCTGCTTGTGGATTCCTGGGAACCTCCCTAGCACTCTGCTTCTCCCTATTCCCATGGTGTCTTCATTTATCATGGCATCTCTTTCCTTGGTGTCCCACCCTGTTCCTGTTCCAGCTCAAACCTCCCACTCCTCTAAGCTCTCATCCCCCGTCCCTTGCCCTCCATTACCCCACCCCCACCCCCAGTTTGCTCATGTAGATCTCATCCATTTCACCATCACTGGGCGATCCATGCACCCTTCCTAGGGTCCTCCTTACTAGCTAGCCTCCCTGAAGCTGTGGGCAGCGTCTGGTTATCCTTTGCTTTATATCTAGTATCTACTTATGAGTGAGTACATACCATGTTTGTCCTTCTGAGTCTGGGTTACCTCACTCAGGATGACTCTACCATAGACTACTGGCAATAGTGGAGAGGGTGCCTGAGCTGGCCTACTCTGGTGAGTGGATGGCTGAATATCCTAACTGTCATCATAGAACCCTCATCCAGTGACTGATAGAAGCAGATGCAGCGATCCACGGCCACATCCCAGGTGGAGCTCCAGGAGTCCAATCGATGAGAGAGAGGAGGGATTCCATGAACAAGGGCTATGGAAATCTTGACTGGAAAAAGTACAGAGACAACTAGCCAAACTAGTGGAAATGCATGAACTGTGAACCAATAGCTGAGGAGCCCCCATGGTACTGGACTAGGCCCTCTGGATAAGCGAGTCAGTTGTTGAGCTTGAACTGTATAGGGGGGCCCTAGGCAGTGGGATCAGAACCTGTCCCTAGTGCATGAGGCGGTTTTTTGGAGCCTATTGCCTATGGTGAGACACTTTGCACAGCTTTGGTGCAGGGAGGAGGGGCTTGGACCTTCCTCAGCTGAATGTACCAGGCTCTGCTGACTCCCTATGGGAGACCTTGCCTTAAAGGAGGTGGGAATGGGGGGGTTTTGGGGGGAAAGGCTGGGGGGCAGCAGGAGGAGGGAGGACAGGAGAATCTGTGGTTGGTATGTAAAAAGAATAGAAAATCTCTTAATAAGGAAAAACAAAATTCTGCCTGTGAACATACAATTTTCTTTTTAGTGAAAGTTGCTCCAGTTGGCTTTCTGATGCTATGACAAACAGTATGGCCAAAAGAACTTTGGGGGAAGAAATGGGTTTATTTTAGACAGCAAGTTATAGTCCCTTATCAAAGGACACCAATGTGGGAGCTTAAGGTAAGAACTTGGAGGCAGGAACTCCATTAAGCAGAGACTGTAGAGGAGTGTTGCCCACTGGCTTGCCCGCCTCACCCCCTTGCTTGTTCAGCTACTTTTCTTCTAGAGTCCAGGGTCACCTGTCCAGGTATTGCACCCCTACATCAATTAACAAGCATGCTCCTAAGTGAACTTTATCTATTGGAAGATGCCACGATTTTAGTGTGTCCCCTACAAATTTAGGTGTTGAAATTTAATGACAAATGATGAGATAGGACCTTCAGAAGGTGAGTTGGCCATAAGAACTCTTCCCTCTTAAGTGGAAGGTTGTTAAAAAAAAAAAAAAAAACAAGCTCCCGGCAGCCATTGGCCAGTCTGCTGTTTCAGCCTCGGCTGTGCTGGGACACAGCATCGTCCTCTCTGTGGAATGCAGCAGCGAGGTGCCATCGTGGAAGTGAGGCTCTGTCCTTCCCCAGACACCTAACCCCAGCAGCTGGATCTTGGACTTTCTGGCCTCTAGACCTGTGACAAGAAGATTCTGTTCTTTCTGGATGACCTACTTCGTGATATTTTGTGGTCGCAGCACAAATGAACAAGACACTAGCAGGTGGAGGTAGTCTCCTAAAGTTTCCTTCAAAGTGCATTTGAAGGAAAAAAAAATTGAAAAAAACATTCCTTCAAATGTTTTTGAGTTTCACGTTCGCAAGTCTGACCACCTCAAAATGAACATCCATGGATGGACACTGTAGATGGTCATTTGCCTCTCCCTGTGCCAGCGATACCCATGCAAAGGGCATTACTGTGTCCATCATGGAGTTTCTTGTACCTTAATCAAAACTCAGTTTGGTGTGTATATGCACGTGTAGGGGTGTGTTTCTGGAAGTCCATGTCCTGTCCCTTGGTCTAACATTGTGTGAAAGCATAACTTTGTCAGAGATCTTGATGTCATGTAAATCTTTTAAATTGTGTTTTGTATATTCTGCATTCTTTTCATTTCATTTAAAATTTTGTATGTGCGTAGTGTATGCCTCTGTGTGGACGTGCACACTCACATGCAGAGACTAGAAGTTGATGTTTAGTATTATCACTATCATACATTTTATTTTGTTTTAATTGTGTGTGTGTGTGTGTGTGTGTGTGTGTGTGTGTGTGTGTGATATGTGTGGTGTAAGACACATGTGAACATGTGTGCACACCCATGCACATGTATGTGGAGGCCAGAAGAGAACTTCGGATGTCCTGTTGAATCATTCTCTGTCTTATTCCCTCGATACAGTCTTTTACTAAACTTGGAGCTTGTTCTTCTTCAGTGAGGCTGACAGCCAACAAAGCCTTGTCATCATCATCCAGCCCCTCACCACCCACGCATGGATACACCCAGCTTTTAGTGTGGGTGTTAGGGATCTGAACTCAGGTCCTCATCCTTGAGCAGCAAGTGGCCTTATCCACTGAACCATCTCTCCAGCCCCTCCCCCATATGTTTTGAGGTGTCATCTTTCTCTTAACCTGCCTGGCTGTTTCACCTAGACTGGCTAGCCAGCAAGACTCCAGGACCCACCTGTCTCTGCCTGTCTAGAGCTAGTGGTCCTAGGTTCTATAAGAAAGCGGACTGAGAAAGCCCTCTGGAGCAAGCCAGTTAGCAGCGCCCCTCCATGTCCTGTGCATCAGCTCCTGCCTCGAGGTTCCTGCCTTGTTTGAGTTCTTTCCTGACATCCCTCAGTGGATTGTGATATGTAAGCCCAACAAGCCCTTTACACCCCAACTTGCTTTGGTCATGGTGTTTCATCATCGTAACAGTAACCCGAACGAGGACAAAAACCATCAGCGAAAATAAAAATTTCCTCTTCTGAAGTTAATTTATCTCAAATATCACTTACAGTGATTGGATGCCAACATACTATCTTTTTTTTTTTTTTTTTGAGACAGGGTTTCTCTGTGTAGCTTTGGAGCATTTTCCTGGGATTCACTCTGTAGCCTAGGCTGGCCTCAAACTCACAGAGATCCGCCTGCCTCTGCCTCCTGAGTGCTGAGATTAAAGGTATGTGCCACCACTGCCTGGCCACACTGTGTATTTTTATAGCTCCTTTTTTTTTTTTCAAATTATCTGTGTCTCCTGTAAATAGATGATAGTTGGTATTGCTTTTAAATCTAGAAATCTCTGTCTTATAATGAAGACTATTATTTTATAATTAATTTTATTTTATTGAAATTAACCAACTTAATATTTGGGTTTGTTTTGCTATTTTGTTTGGTTTTTGTTTTTGTTTTTGTTTTTTGTTTGTGTGTTTGTTTTTGTTAGGGGTTTTCTCTGTGTAACAGCCCTGGCTGCCCTGAAACACACTTGTAGACCAGGCTGGTGTCAAACTCACAAAGATCTCTCTGCCTCTGCCTCCTGAGTGCTGGAATTAAAGGCATGTGCCAATATCAGTTAGTATTTGTTTTGTTTATTCAAATTCTCTCTATCTCTGCCTTTTCTAGGTTTGTAATAAATATTTTTGAGAATTTTAATTTGATCCATGTTTTGATTTTAACTTTAAGTTTTATTTTTTAATAATGGAGCTGAGTTAATATACAACTTTAAATTGTTTTATTTTTCAAATACTAGATATTCACTAATAAATATTATGAAAAATTTAAATGTAATTTGTGCACTTTGGGACTTATAATTTGCTGTTATATGTGATATAAACTTTGTAAAAATTTGTTGCTGGTTTTTTGCTTTAAGAAATTGATAATTTAAAATAGTAAAAGCATGTAACCCAAGCAGAAATGGAGAAAAAGAAAAGCTCTTGGATTCTACTCAGCATCATTCTCTTCAGTAAGAATATTTCCATCCTGAATTTCTCTGTGGAGGTTTCCTGGCGAGAATTTATTTTGGCA
The DNA here is from genome assembly GCA_902168425.1 of Peromyscus attwateri. Lineage (NCBI taxonomy): Eukaryota > Metazoa > Chordata > Mammalia > Rodentia > Cricetidae > Peromyscus > Peromyscus attwateri. The sequence goes on from CABHPP010123786.1 coordinate 21,211, forward strand.
TTTGTTATCTGTAATTATTATTTTGCGTTTCTTCTTACAGGATTTTTATAGTATACAAAAACTCTAGTTTGATGAGCGTATTTTGGTTTTCTTGGCACTTTTAGTGTGTCTTTCCTTTGTTCTCTGGCTTGCATTGTTTGGTGAGAATTTATTTCTCTTGGCCCCTTGGCTGCATATGTCATTTTCTTTGGCTAGTACTATTTTTATCTTGGGTTTGCAGCCACTGGAAATAGCTTGTTTTCCCTTTCACTTGTCCTGATTAGACTAGCTAAGTGGATTTATTTTTCCATCAGTTTTGGAAACTCTGTAGGCACTCTCTTGTTAACTATGACTCCTCTTGCCCTCTTTATATTCTCCTTCTGGGACTATTTGGAACTATTTCACAGCTCTTCTATCGTTTGGTTGCTTTCCAAAAATTATTATTGCTTTAATTCAGTATTTTCTATCTGATATTTCATGTACTGAATAACTTTCTCTGCTGTGGCCAAGATGATCTTAACTCTAACCAATAAGCTCTTCAGTTCTGATGCAATGATTTCATTTTTAGTGTTTCTATTTAGTTTGGTTTTTGAGTAGTCCCATTTCTTCAGAATGTTGTGCACTATTTCAACTATACCTATTACTGTTTTCTTGTACTTTGAAGCAACAAACAATCCCAATGCTTGATCCATCTGCCCATCTACTTCTACTGATGGTTTCATCTCTTGACCACGGATGGCATTTTCTTCCTTTGCTGTGTGTTTTATACTCTATAAATGTATTCCAGGTCTGAAAGGGAATATAATCTAAAGTAATGATTTTTATCCTCAGATAAGTGCCTCTTTCTGTCCATGTACTAGAGGTGAGATGGTCAGTCTGCTCTATAAGTTAGCTGGGTCTGAAGCTTACTGCAATTTTTATTTAATTAAATTATTTATTTATTTATTTATCTATCTATTTATTTATTTATTTATTTATTTGCTGTTTGTGTGCGCGTATGCTGCTGAGGAAAAGATTTAGGACCTCATACATGCTAAACAGCACTCTACCATTGAGCCCTTGGCTGTGGCTTTAATTTGATTCTGTTGACCAGTGCTTCAGAACATTTGCAGAGTGAGAGTTAATTTTCCATCAGCCATTTCTGGAGTCTGAGCACTGAGAGCTTTCAGCAGTCTGTTGATGTTTCACAGCCAAACCACTAACTCCAGAATTTTTAGAGGCATCACCATAATTTATTGCCCAATTAAAAGATTTTCATTTTGTCTTGATCTCCCTCTTCTCTTTGCCTAATTACTTTCTGTACCTAAGGAGATCTGCTGCGACCTCCCATGTCCCTTCTCCATTCCTTAGAAAGAAAGCTGACTGGCATATATTCATGAAAGAGCTTAATGCTTGAAAATGGTTCTCTTTGTCTCCTGTCCATCTTCAGTCACTGACAGAAAAAGCCTGAAGCTACGGGGCAGGGAGAGATTCCTGTGAGCTTTCTGCCACTCCTAAACCTTTAGTATTTAAAAATCCAGACTGCCTGGAGGGGCTTATCTCAGCTGCTTAACTTAGGGTTATCTGAACAAGATGGTCTTAGAACCTCTTTGTAGAGATAATATCATATAAGGACTTCAAAATAAACCTGTTTTTGAAAATTATGCAATCGGCACAGTTTGGCCAAATATAGTTTGAATGACATAGTTTTATTTGGTAGACCAGGATTAAAATATCATTACTAAACACTCTAATTTTATTGCCTAGATAGCTTCTCAGCCTAGGCCTAGTGGAACTATGCCACAAGGTGATTCTTGATCCTGTCTTTGCTTCTTCATTGCTTACTGATGAAGCCTGGGAATATCATGTGACTCCATTACTTCAGTTTTCTCAGTCAGTTCCTTATCCACTCTAGGGAAAATGTTAGAATTAATAAGTCTCTAAAGTACTTGAAAACTTTTAAACAGGGACTATGTAAATCTAAGTAGCCATTACCATACACAGTTTCCATTTAAATATTATTTTTGTAATTCAAAATAACATAATAGAGTTTTCAGTTTTATAACATCCATCACCATGCAGGTAAGGTCCAGCTAATGACTTGCAGAGCTAGCCTTTTGGATTCCAAACAAAACACTAATAAAATGCAAACCAGGTTCACTTTAATATTACAGTGCAGTGATCTGAATACATAGGAACTTACACACAGCTGTTAATAAGTGAAAAGAAAACACAATTTGTAGAATTCATGCTAGAGCCTCTTAAATCAACATTAGCCCATGGATTTGTGTTTGCAATTGTGTCCCCACACTAGCGATCATTAAAGAAGACATCTCTCGTAGCGTGACAAAATGTGAGGTGGCTGTCGGTCAAAAAGTACATCAAGGTATTTATTCTTTCTGAAGTCTAAATTAAGAGTGCTTGTTACCCAGCACTGCAGGACCATTAAGAATACCCCTTTTCAGTGAGAATTCGGAGTAAAAAAATCATGCTCTAAGTCAAAATCAAAGTCCAGTATTTGAGGCACTTTGGTAAGTTACTTTGTAGGTGGGCCTTTTAAAACTGTGTTAGAAGGGAGAAGTAATTTCCCAGAATATGCTGGCTGCTTGAGCTCTCTGATACACAGGTAATAAATAGTGAGCCAGCCTGGATACATGGTAGTGCGCTACAGTGTGGGACATAAGCCTTATGAGAAATAAGTATGTTTTCAAAAGCCATGCCAACCTGTTCTTATTCTCAAAGCTATGAGATATGGGAGTCTTGATGTTTTCTTATTTTATGAAAAATTATTCCTAAAAATTTACTAGGTCAAAAGTATCCAAACTATTATTCTAGACATTTAGCTAAAACTCACATGAGAATTTACTTATTGATTTATCTGCTTGTACCATAACTATTTATTAGCATCTAAGAGACTGATTCTCTAGGATCATGGCTGCCTCTAACGATGACGTGCAAATCTGTATTTGAAACAGTCTTCTTACTGATAGCAAGTTTATAGGCTAATTGCTTGCCAGTTTTTAAATTGTGTATGTGGTACGAACGTGGTGTGTGTGTGTGTGTGTGTGTGTGTGTGTGTGTGTGTTGGTTGTTGTTGAACTCACCTGAAAAGTGACCGTGGCAGTTCTAACAATTCCTAGCACTTGGCGCTTGTGTTAAAACCATAACCTTTAATCTGTGTTTTTTTTTCTGCCAGAACCTCTTCAAACCATTGAACTCCTTAATGAGGAACGGACTTTAGAGTTGGAAACGCAGCGGATGGGTTTCCTTAAACAGGTGCTGCTGCGGACAACCATAAGAGGCAGAAGAGTCCAGTGGCCCAGCGGACAGTGTGACCTGCGAACTGGGTCAGCGCGCCTGCATTCTGTTCGCGTGTCAAATACTAGAAAAGAATTAATTTCCCAATTTGGGTGAAGAGGGAGACGTTCTAATGCTTTCATTTTGTATTCTGTCTTGTTCACCCACCGAGCTGTGTCTGCTCTCCTCTGGAGCTCAGAGGCCTAAAGGATTCGTTTCTGAAAAATGGAAAAACAGAACAGGACTAAAGGTAAGGAAAGAGCTATCCTGAGTTCTCAAACACATCATGTTCCGTGGAAAAAATCAAATTAAAAATCAAGAAAAAAGGGACAACACAGGCGAGGATCAAATTACATGAATTTCTGTGATCGTTATCTAAGGAGATCATGGAGTTCCTTTCCCAGAAGGAGAGAAGCCGGAGTGACACGCTGAGAGGCAGCTGTCTGCGCGTGTTAGCAGCGGGCTGTGGAACGGTGTGGCCATGACGAGGGGCATAAAAATGCAGGCAGGGAACACTCAGACTGCTTCACCGAAGACACTTTTTACTCTTTACTCTTTGGGGGCCCATCACCTAGCTCCCAAATAAATCACACACAGAGGCTTATTCTTATTTATGAATGCCCTGGCCTTAGCTTGGCTTGTTTCTAGCCAGCTTTCCTTAACTTAAAGTATCCCACTCAATGGAACTCAAACTGGAGAAGGAGAGAGAATTCTAGTTGTCGGTGAGCACAAGCATGGTTGCTTTTGTTGTCACATGAAATTGTGACAGAAGCCCAGGCAGTCATCTTCAGATACAACCCTGAGCACTTCCATCACTAAAAACATCAATCCACTCTCTGCCTCAGCCAAGAAGCTTTTCCCTCTGCTACATCTGTCAGCCCCTGCTGTATAACCTACTCCTCTGTCCCAGAACCATCAAGCCCCAGCCTCAGCTTCTCTCTACTCTCTCAGGAATTGTCAACCCCCGTCACAGCTCTGCCCTATGTGGCCCAGCCCAATGTATTTCTGATACCTTAGAAAACACTCTTCTGGGGCTGCAGAGATAGTCCGGCAGTTCAGAGCACTTGCTGCTATTGCAGAGGACCTGAATTTGGGTTTCCAGCCCATGTGTTGTGTCACTCACAACTTCCTGTGACTTCTAAAGGGCCTGATGCTTCCTTCTGGACTCCATGGGCACCTGTAACCCTCTCTCTGTTGTAGAATACTATTTGAAGATGTGTTACACTTGTTTGCATGGTGGAACAATTGTTTAATAATGCAAAGATGTGTTGCATTCTTTCATGTTGCATTTGTTTAACTCTGTGAAACTGTGTTACTTTGCCTGTCTAAAACACCTGATTAGCCTAATAAAGAGCTGAATGGCGAGTAGCTAGGCAGGAGAAAGGATAGGTGGGACTGGTGGGCAGAGAGAATAAAAAGGAGGAGAAATCTGGGAAGAGGAGATCAAGGAGCAAGGGAACAAAAAAAGGAGATGCTAGGGGCTAGCCACCCAGCCACCCAGCCACACAGCCAGCCACAGAGTAAGAGTGAAAGTAAGATATATAGAAGTAAGAAAAGGAAAAAGCCCAGAGGCAAAAGGTAGATGAGATAATTTAAGTTAAGGAAAGCTGGCAAGAAGCAAGCCAAGGTAAGGCCAGGCATTCATAAATAAGAATAAGCCTCTGTGTGTGATTTATTTAGGAGCTGGGTGATGGCCCCCAAAGAGTAAAGGGTAAAAAAACAACCAACAACTTCTCTCTCTCTCTCTCTCTCTCTCTCTCTCTCTCTCTCTCTCTCTCTCTCTCCCCACACACACACACTAAATAAATAAATAAATAAATAAATAAATAAATAAATAAACAAACATCTTTTTTTAAAAAAAAGAAAGAAAGCAAATGTCTTGAACTACCTGCTCTCTCTAGGTAATTCTCTATCTATTCTGCCCTTTCAAGTAAAATCCTTCAAGTAAGTAACTTACATCTGCTCCTCTATATTGTTTGATCTTGTCTAGAATGAGGCTTCTCTGATTGTTCTCTTCAAAGCAGACTCGCCCACTCCACTCTTCCCATTACTGCCACCACCTAGTTGACAATGCTCTCTTGCCCCACCTCATTGGTCCCCCAACCCTTGGCTGTGCTCTTAGCCTGGCCACTAGTCCACACTCCTCCTCTCCTGTCTAGCACCTTCATTTTCAGTGGTGATCTTCCTGCTGAATATATCGATGTTACTGACCTTAAGACAGAACCGTTTTCCATTTGTGGATGCAGGAAACTGAACCCAGGGCTTTGAGCTTGCTAGGCAAATAACCCACCCCTGATCTGCATGCCTAGCATGAGACAGAACTTAAAATTCTTCACACTTGCTTTTGAATGTTCCCTGTCTTCTCCTGTTTGCTTGTCACATCATCACTTGTTACAATTCAAGGGACTGGCTGAATGAATGAATGAACAACTGTTCTCTGTCCTACTCTATCAAAACCATCGCTATAGTTACACGGACAAACTATAGGTATTTATGTTTGGTAGGTCACTATGCCACTGTATATAATTAAAGGCACTGAATTACTGGAATTTGAGCCAGAAACCTGGATATGAAGTGTGAAATGTGTGGTTATTACTAATAGAATTTCATGAAACAGTGGCTCACGGATTCTGATGAAGACTACATGAGTATACATTTTGGCCATGCTTTCTTTAATTATTTTTTTAATGTTAATAAGCCTATACATTAAGCAAAAACCACAAGAAATAAAAAGTGTACTTAAAGCTGTAAGATTACAAAGCACAGGTGTCAGGGTTGGATCTTCGCTCCCTTCTAGCTCCACCAATGATAAATTCCATAGGTTTGTTCCTGGATTGCCTGAAACCTAGAATGTTGAAGCCGTTCAGTTAACTAGTTAGTACGTTTATGCTTCTTTCTAAGACTGATATCCACTGTTTTCTCACTGCAACTGCTTGCCAACTGAGGGAGGAAGGATTGTATGAGCTAGGGGGAGTCAAGGTCATCACAAAAGAACCCACAGAAACAACTAACCTGGGTGTAGCTGGAGAGCTTCTCTCTGGGTCCCGCCAAGCCCCCACAGTCCCACAGCTCACTTATAAAATAAACACACAGATGCTTATATTATTTATAAACTGTATGGCTGAGGCAGGCTTCTTGCTATTTGTTCTTATATCTTAAATTAACCCATTTCTATTAAACTATAAGTTGCCACGTGGCTCGTGGCTTACCAGTATCTTACATGTTGGTACTCCTGGTGGAGGCTGGCAGCATCTCCTGACTCAGCCTTCCTGTTCCCAGCATTCTCTTCTCTGCTTGTCCCACCTATACTTCCTGCCTGCCTACTGACCAATCAGCATTTTATTTATACAGAGCGATATCCACAGCACCTGGGCTCATAGGAGCTCACAGACTCGGAACTGACAGCTCGGGAGACTGTATAAGACCTAGGCCCTCTACACATGTATGACAGTTGTGTAGCTTGGTCTATTTGTGGAACTCCTAGCAGTGGGATCCGGGCCTGTCACTAAAGCTTGGGCTAGCTTTTGGGAACCAGTTCCTCATACTGGATTGCCTCACCCAGCCTTAATATAAAGGGAGGAGCTCAGTCCTACCTCAACTTGATATGCCATGTTTTGTTGACACTCATGGGAGGCCTCCCCTCTCCGAACAGAAACAAAGGAGTGGATGGTGCGGGGAGGAGGCAGGGGAGGGAATGGGAGGAGAGGAGGGAGGAGAAACTGCAGTAGGGATATCAAATAAATGAAAAAAAAATTAATTAATATAAACAAAAAAAAAAGAACACTTCCTGGGCTGGAGGGAATAGCTCATTGTATAAGAGTGCCTTCTTTGTAAACACAAGCGTGAAAGCCTGAGTTAAGAACCCTGACATTGGGGGCCTGGCCGTGGCTCTCTGCATCTGCTTCAGGAGTCCAATTGGCAAAGTAAAATAAGATAAAATAAAAGAACATTTGCTAAAATGCCATGCAACTGCAAGGCAAGAGTTATTTTATTCCTGATAAGGAGTATTTTATTCGCAAAGATTAATTTTGATGTGCAATAGAAACTTTCAATTTCTGCATCAGGATACCTGACAAAGGCCTTCTCAATAATTCTATTGATGTAAACCTTGATACTTACACACAGGGGCATCAAAGCTATTCCTTTTGGCAAGGTAAAAGCTGAATTGCGACCAGTTCACCAACGTTCAGGCACATAATTTTGCAAAGCATCTATTTGTTAAGGCACAGGTGTCGGAATTTCAAAATTGCACAGTTTACTGCACCCACGGATACTAACATGAAAACCATTGATGGCAATCATCAATAGGACGGCAAGAGTTGGCCAACTCCCTCACCATATGAGGTCAAAAGCTGCTTCTAGACAGGCAAAAATTTCTTACTGAACGCCAGGCGACACAGCTCATGAAAAATTCATTGTATTGCCCTTCTCTTCTTGTGACAAGACAGATGTAAAACCAGGATCCCCCTCCCACGAGAGCCTTCTCCTGGCATTTAGGAAATGAACCTGGAAGTACCCAGGAACACACTCACAAGCCGACAGCGCGTTCGCGTTCAGCTTCTTGAGAACACTATAGGTGAAGCAAGGCTCATGCCTCGGATCAAGGGTGCCGCACATTTTAGTGACAGTATCTCTAAGTGCAAAAGACCACCCCACAGCGTGTGCTAGGAGCTCACACGGCTGACAGGGTTATGGGAGATGCCGGGGGAATGCCGACTGTGTAGAAAATAGGCTCGTAATTATTCATGAAACTTCAGGAAATAAACATTCACTTTCAAGAAATTGTTTTCAGCTGCTTTAAAGGCAAGTGGCAGCTAAATTACAGTTCGGGGAAGGAGAAGTTTCCATTTTCTAATTTGATGTGTTCTGTTGCATTGTACGACATTACCCAGACTCTGGGCTGCCACATCCTGTCAGGCTTCAAATCCCCAGGCTGAGCCCAGCTGAGCGGGCTGGGTGTCCGGTCACACTGTGGGCTGAGTGTGCTGTGAGAATGTGGGGCAATTCCTTGGGCTGCCATGCTTAGGATTCCCACAAGTGCTTTTGGCTGTACATGCTATGGCTGTGTTCAGTACGCCAGTCCGCCGCCCCCCGCCCTCACCGCATCCTCGTCACGCCAAATAGTGATGTGTATGGAAAGTGCTGGCTCTGCTGAGGGACAACCTCAAACTCGTTCTCCCATAGCTTTGCAGAGAAATCAAGACTGCAGGGTTGAAGGAAGAAATGATGTGAGTCCAAAAAAAAAAAAAAGCCAGTCTTAGGTGCTTGCACGTTGGCCAGGGGCTGTCAATACAATAAATAAGGGACTGATCTCTGACAGTATAAGAAAGAAGAAAGGAAATTAAGTTTTATTAAAAGAGATAACAGACATGCTATCAGGCAGGCAGTTTCCTATTGCCTGCTGAGTCTCATAATGAGGGTTCCCAGCTCTGCAAATGATAAAGTGTCGAAAGCGGCTGTGGAGGCTCAGGGAGAGTCATAGAAGACTCGTTTTACTTGAGCAGTGTGTGTGTGTGTGTGTGTGTGTGTGTGTGTGTGTATGGAGAGGACACAGGTCAATATTGGGAGTCAATGGCTTCTCCTCTTTCTTTTAGAGTCAGGGTCGCTCGCTGACCTTGGAACTTACCCCTTCTGCTAGACCCGGTGGCCAGCAGGCACGGAGACTGTCCTGCTTCTGATCTCTTACACTCCCAGTGTTGGGATCGGGTGTGCACGTCTCCTCCCAGCTCGGGGTCCCGAACTCATGGCCTCATGCTTGAGGGACCAGCCCTTTACTGACTGAGCCATGTCCCCAGTGTCAGATATTATGTACTTATGAAACATGTCTTTAAGATACTCCAAGAAATGAATCAGGTCTGACACAGAACTTAGAACCCTGCAGGGGGCCAGTGAGTAAAGGCACTTGCTGCCAAGCCTGAGGACCTGAGTTCAATGCCTGGAAGAGTGGCTCCTGAAAATTGTTCTGCTATTGCTACAAATTATTAGACACACACACACACACACACACACACACACACACACACACACACAGCTTTATTATTTTGGCTTCAACCCAGCCCATTCTGCCTCATTGTGAATAAGAGATATGCATTCAGAAGAAAAAATGTTTCATATAGCAGTTTTATACATAATTAAGTCAACATTTTTCTGGCTGAGGTTAATGTTTATTATAAGAAATTCAAAATAATACTTTCTAATTATTTCTCACTAGGAGCTTCTATTACTATCTATTATGTTGCCGAGGAACTGAGAAAAATCAAAAAAAGGAAATTAAAAGTTAACCTGAGTGCAAATTTTAAAAGATTTATTTGTTTTTATTTTGTGTGCAGGTGAGTTGACTGCATGTATGACTGTGTGCCACTTGCATTCCTGGTGCCCTTGGGGGCCAGAAGAAGGGGTTAGATTCTGGAGAACTGGGGTTACAGAGGTCAGCTGCCATATGGGTGCTAGGAATCAAACCTGGGTCCTCTAGCAGAGCAGCCTGTGCTCCTAACCCCTGGGTCACTTCTCTAGCCTCACCCTTGAGGACTGACAAGGTGCCCTTCGGACAAATCTCCCTTTGTCTCCCAGAGGTTACAGAAAAATGAACCGATTGAATTAGACCATTTTAAATCTCTAAATGATTCCTCTGGCTCAAACAATTTCATCTTTTTAGAAAGTTTGAATGTCTCAAATAATCGAGAATAATGGAGCAAAATAGGAGATAAAGGGGAGGCTTGTTCAGAGTGGTTTGGCCTTCCCCCTCCTGCCCAGATGAAAGCTCTCATGTGCACCTGCTTGCTTCAGGACTCTGACTTGGGAAAAACCAGAGACTCCAGGCAATGTCTCTTTATACTTCTTAAGCTTAGTGTGAAATGTCCTGGGTTGCATTGAAAATTGATTTTTTTTTTCTAAGTAGATTTTCAAATTCAGATATTTTGAACCACGGTTGGCTGGTTGTACGGTTCTCAGTGGTGAATCCCTGAATCCTGGTGAAGTGGGAGATTGGCAGGCATAGGAACAGTCAGGGTACATGCACAAACACTCCAATTTCCAATGTAATAGGTTATCTGGTGTGGAAAAGGCTGCGGCTGGAGTGAGAAATTGGAGAACATTATTATTTGAGGTGTGAGAGCTGAGGACAGCTGCTTTGGATCTTGAAGTTATTTTTGTGGAACCAAAGACCACATTGCATATTCTGCCAAAAATTATGACTGATTCTGAATTTTAGAAGTGCTCAGCAAGGAAAGCAACTTGTATTGCATTTACATTGTCTTTAAAATTGGTGGGGCAATAATGCATGTAAGTTGACAAATTTAGTTACTACATCTACTTTTTTACTGTAATAAAATGCTTTAAAAAATCAAGATTGTCCTAGTGTATTGGCATAACATTTTACCTATTTAATAGAAAACCTTTGACCAGGAGTTATTAAAATCTCTGAGTTACAGAATTGTAAGGCTTTTAAATAAGTCTCAAGTAGAATTCTGGTTAAGATGGCTCTCTAAATTTACACTTAGCCACAGTAGTCTTTTAGTGAAAGGATTATGGATGGGACCACTGGCTTGCATGTACAGCTAGGCTGATTGAATGGTTTGGGGCAGACATGCAGCTGCTCCCGGGGACTATGAGTGAGTTAGACTTCAAGATGGCTTTGTGCAGTGGAGGATGGACTGGGGAACAGGGATGTAGCATGGGCTGGCCTCTTGATCTAAACTTTAAAGTCTAAAGCAGTGGTTCTCAGCCAGTGAGTCATGATCTTTTTGGGATTGAACAACCCTTTCACAGGGATCACCTAAGGCCATCAAGAAACATAGATATTTACATTACAAATCATAACAGTAGCAAAATTACAGTTATGAAGTAGCAAAGAAAATAATTTTATGGTTGGGGGTCACCATAACATGAGAAACTGTATGAAGGGGTTGCAGTGTTAGGAAGGTTGAGACCCACCAGTCTAAAGCAATGTAGTATGTGTGTGTGGGCGGGGAGTGGGGTGGGGGGGTGGGGGAGTGGGGGGGTGGGGGGTGAGGGTTCTTGTCTGCATTCCAATTTGTCTTCTGAGTCTGTAAGAATTCTCCAGTAACAAATACTTCAGATGACTGTGGCATTTGTGGGACTTTCTGAGCTTCCTGTTTCCACTTGCTCCATCCAGTGAAGAAGTTCTTAGCTCATGGTAGATCTCAACTAGGGTGCTGGGATGATGGGAACCACATGCCTGGTTCTCTTCTTTATACGGCCCTCATGAGTTGTGTTCTTGAACACCTCTGTTTGGCATTGTAATGTCTTCCTGCTCTGCTCCAAACACTCTGGGAGAACAGTCATTGCTTTCCTTTGCTTTAGTCCCCTTTCTTGTTGAAGAAAACACACTTGGTAGCTCTTCTTAGTTGCCTTGCTGACATCACTCTATTTCATGATATTTTCTCTTATGATTCCCACTCTCTGCCCCCTTTTATTGTGCATGCTAAAGGACTCACCCAAGACCCCAAGACTTCAGGAAAGCTAGTCAAGAGTACTACCACCGAGCTATGATTCCAAGACTACTCCTAACCTTTTAACGGGCGAAAAGACCAGGGCACAAAGCATTAATTGGTCTAGATCACAGTAAATGACCAGGGAATGAGCTTGCAAGCCCATTTTTATTCTATCATTAAACAGGCAGAGTGGCTTGGGAAGGAAGAGGAATATGTTTGGGCACAACAGAGTCAAGGTAATAACCTCTTTAAAATCTCAGAAGCAGGAATGCTGATGAATATATGTGCCTGTCTCAGATTCAAACACCATAGAATAATAAAATGACATCTTTGGTTTGGCCTTCAATGGCCCAGGTCAGTACTCTAGAGAGTCAAATACTCATTGGGTAATTTTATGACTCAGTAAGCAAATTGAGATCAAAGATGCAGTATCATATGGTAAGCTTGGTACGCTAGCCACAACATTGCCTTCCTTTTTAGATGTCTCTGTTTTTGTGTTTGTTTTTTTCCTACTCAACTGCTCATCCTTTTAGATGTTTTTGTATTAACTGTTATGGTTGGAAACTAAAATATCCTCCATAGCTTCATATTGAGAATATTTGTTCCCTGGGTAGTAGAACTGCTTTGGGATGGTATAAAACCTTTAGAAAGTAGAGCTAAATGGTAGAAGTAGGTTACTAGATGTGTATCTTATCGATCTATCTATCTATCTATCTATCTATCTATCTATCTATCTATCATCTATCTACCTATCATCTATCTATCTTTATCATCATCATCTACCTATATCTATCATTTACTTTCATCTATCTACTATCTATCTATCTATCTATCTATCTATCTATCTATCTACCTATCATCTATCATCTACCCATCATCTATCTATCTTTATCATCATCTACCTATATCTATCATCTACTTTCATCTATCTATCTATCTATCTATCTATCTATCTATCTGTATCTATCCATCCATCCATCCATCCATCCATCTACCTATGCACATGCATGCATACATACCTATCTATCTATCTATCTATCTATCTATCTATCTATCTATCTCTATCATCTCTTGTTTTGTTTCAGCTGAGTGTATGTGGGCCAGAGATTAGTGCTGGATGTCCTCTTAAATTGCTCTTTGCTTCGTTTTCTGAACCTGAAGCTCATAAATATGACAAGACTGGTTTGCCATCAAACGTTGATGGTCTTAGTGTCTCCACCTCCCCAGCACTGAGATTACAGCTGTGCACCACAATTTGTAGATTTTGATTCTTGTACATGGATGCTGGAGATTCCAACTCAGGTCTTTATGCTTGAATGGCAATTATTTTTCTGCTAGGAGCAGGTCTTTGACAATTGTAGGCCAGCCCTTTTTCCCTGATCCATCACAATGTGAACAGCCTGTGCCATATACTCCTGCTGCCCTGGTGGACCAGATGCTTTCTCCACTGTGAGACACTGAAGTCTACTAAACTGGAGCCAAAAATAAATCTTTCATACCCTTAACTTGTTTCTGTCAGGGACTACTTTAGTCACTGTGATAAAAGTAGCTAACACGGGGCTGGAAAGATGGCTCAGAGATTAAGAGCACAGGCTGCGCTTCCAGAGGTCCTGAGTTCAATTCCCAGCAACCACATGGTGGCTCACAACCATCTGTAATGAGATCTAGTGCCCTCTTCTGTCATGCAGGCATACATGCAGAACACTGTATATATATAATAAATAAATTTATTTTTTTAAAAAAAAGTAGCTAACACAATGGCATTTCTTTTTGGACTCCCTCAGATAAAATCAGTCATTACAGTAAGTGCTTGGTGCCAAGTGACCTTGCAGAAAAGCTTGTGTCATTCATAAGATTAATAATAACTTTGGTGCCCTCTTGTTGGAAGTCAGTATCCTTTGAGCCAAATGGTCACCTTATGAAATCAGCTGTGCCTGTTTTTGAAAGTCTAGTTATCTGGCTTGTGGACTGTTGAAGTCCCCTCCTAGAAGGAGGGACCAGGGAGGGTCAACAGATCCTCATCTGAGTATCCAACTGAGTATCTGAGTATCCATTGGAGCCCATTTGGGTTTCCTAGTGGCTTTATCCAGCAAGTCTGAATAAAGAGAATGTTTGGACCATGGACCTGAATACCAGGTGCTTGAAAGGGTCTACACTTGGCTGTATCTAGCTAGGGGGAGGTCTTTTGCTCCTCCCCTTGGCATAGTCATAAAAAGCCTTTTGGAATAAAGTTCTGGGCCAGTGGATAAGGATCCAGGCCCTCTTGAGGCTATCCTGCATTTCTGTCTTTCCTTTCATTGTGTAAATATCTCCTTCTATCTAATATTTCTTACTTCTCCCTACTCAAGAATACCCTGGGTCATAAAAGTGGGGCCTGGTTCCCCATAGATGATACCCGAACAGGGATGCCAGGGAATTGGTAGGGTAGAGGGCCTCACAGGAAGTTAGGGCATGTCTGATTATGTTGTGTAGGCAGGGGTATTCTGTTCTCTTCTTGGGAGTGAAAGGGGCTAAAAGGATGCCCAAGTGCTGCAGCAAGTGTCTGTCTTTGTCTATGTTCCTCTGCCTGTGTTTTTCTCTCTTTCTAGTAAAGTAAGTCATAAGTTTAGTTTGAGATATTGGGGTAGTATAAGCTTTAGGTAGGCTTAGGTGAATTTAGAGTAAAGAAGGCTTTCCCAACCTGGGACACAGAAGGTAGTGTCCCCAGCAGACTGCGAGCTTGACAGTCTGAGTGCCTTCAGAAGCTCTCTCGGCCAATAACAGCAATGGACTCCAGAGCTAGCACAAGCTTGTGGCAGCAACCAGGTGTCGGGCATCATGAGACCCATGGAGCATCGTGGCTTCTCAAGCTACAGATGCCGGAGGGCCTACAAGTTTTCTGCCAAAAGGAAGCCTTGACATTGTCATAAAAAGCTCAGTGGATAAGGATCCAGGCCCTCCTGAGGCTATCCTGGGTTTCTATATTTCCTCTCATTATATAAATATCTCCTTCTATCTAGTATTTCTCACTTCTCCCTACTCAAGAGTACCCTGGGTCATAAAAGTGGGGCCTGGTCTGCTGTGGGATGTCGTTCTGTATGCTGTGAATATGTGTTGCTCTGATTGGTTGATAAATAAAATGCTGATTGGCCAGTAGCCAGGCAGGAAGTATAGGCAAGGCAAGCAGATGAAGAGAATTCTTGGAAGAGGAAGACTGAGTCAGGAGTCACCAGCCAGACACAGAGGAAGCAAGATGACAAGGCAGAACTGAGAAAAGGTACCAAACCACATGGCTAAACATAGATAAGAATTGTGGGTTAATTTAAGTGTAAGGACTAGTCAATAATAGGCCTGAGCTAATGGCCAAGCAGTTATAATTAATATAAGCCTCTGTGTGTTTACTTGGTGGATGTGACTGGGAGAGATTTGTCCTGACTGCTGGCCAGCTGGGACACAGGAAAACTTCCAACTATACTGGTCCCCCACAACCAGCCACATCCCATCTATTTTTTATGCAATTTTGCCTTAATTTGGCCTCTGGGTCTAGGGAAGTGGCTAGAGTATGTAGGCCATAGAAGACTAGGAAAAGGAGGCTCCATCTGTGTGACTATGGGAAAGCCAAATCCATTCTGGGTAAGGATGCTTTGGGATCACCCTTGCAGCTGTCGGCGACCGCCTGCCCATGCTCTGCAGGTAAACCCAATAAATTCACTGGTGCTCCAGGGTGAATTTGGGTGGAATTGTCTTTAGTTTTTATATTGGGGCCTTAGACTTGAATTGTACATATTCACATCTCCTGCAGGGAGGGCATTTTAGTAACAACTCTCTAGGGGCAAGGTTTAATACTTCCTTTATGAAAATTGGAGAGTCGAACAAATTAACATGACTTCTAACTGGTGCATTTATTTGTATTTTAAAGCAGTTAAATTTTAATTTAACTTTCTTACACTATGACCTGGTAGTCTTTCAGAATGGCAGCATGAGAAGTACGTGAAAGTGCACACCCTAAACAGAAGGCCGAAGTTGCTATCTATTGTGCATGCATTAGTGCTTTCTTCTTTGTTCATCAAGCTGCAGTTCATATCAAATCATTGATCTTAATTTTATTTCAGGATAATGATGGGTACACTGTGCAGTATAGTGGTTAGAGAAACTGACCTACAGATACTGTTCCCCTCTCATAAAGGGTTGAGAATAAAAAGATGGACCAATAGAAATAACAGACATGGAATATACCAACAGCAATCCAGGAGACCAGCAGTCTTTCCCTACTTCTGGGGAATAAGATAATAGTTCAATGAAGTCAATTTTTCATTTTCTCCCCCAGGATTTATTTACAAGTCAATTTATAGTCTTCATTTATTTTCTAAGACTAAAACCAGTAAGTAGTACATTTAAAACTGTTCGTATCCTGGAAATTTTGTCTGTATCTCACTTGAGGGTAGTAGCTTCGGTGGGGTATAAGCTGGAGGATCTGTTGTTCCCATTAAAAAGAAGAACATTAAAACACAGGATGTCAGAGGACTGTGACCTACCCGTTTGTGCAGGCGACCTCTGAGTTGTTTGCCCTCTGCACCAGTGATCAAATTACCTGCATGGCTGTTAAGGAGACTGAACACATCATCTCAGCTTTCTTCTCAGGCTGATGTTCTTCATATTTTCACCACTTCATCGGGTTTTTTGCTTGATTTCCTTAGCATGTATCAGTGTGATCATACATCCGGGTCTTGGGGCAGTCTGCCAATGCTTTTAACACAACACTGAAAAGAATCTCAAATTTTCACATCAGGACATGTAGCTGGTCTCCAAAAAAATTAGAATTAGGTCAATCGTTTTGGAAATAGACTGTAACAGAATCATTTTACTACTTACCAGTCAAATATCATACATTCCCACTATCATTGTCTGCTGTGGGATGTTCTGTATGTTAAATGTGTTGTTCTGATTGTTTAATAAATAAAACACTGATTGGCCAGTAGCCAGGCAGGAAGTATAGGCGGGACAAGGAGAGAGGAGAATTCTGGGAAGTGGAAGGCTGAGTCAGGGAGATGCTGCCAGCTGCCGCCATGAGAAGATGTTAAGATACTGGTAAGCCACAAGCCACGTGGCAACTTATAGATTAATAGAAATGGGTTAATTTAAGATACAAGAACAGCTAGCAAGAAGCCTGAGCCATTAGGCCAAACAGTTTAAGTAATATAAGTCTCTGTGTGTTTACTTGGTTGGGTCTGAGCAGCTGTGGGACTGGTGGGTGAGAGATTTGTCCTGACTATGGGAAGACAGGCAGGACCAGGAAAACTCTAGCAACAATCATCTACCACCTACTTTGTGGAGATGCTTAAACAAATATTAAGATCAGTATAATATTTCTGGTGACATTTGTTTTTTTTTTCTTCAGAGATAAAATTAAAAAGAAAGCTGAGCAATTACAAATGGACTTCATCTACAAAGATGAGTACCCAGAAAAATTTGGCTCAAGCACAATCCTGTTTTTCGTTCAAAATACTTTGTTTAATGAATATTGCCATCCCTGTTCAAAGGTACTAATTAACTAATTCAACAGATACCAAATGAGTCCTTATTTTATTACAAGCTTCTGAATATTCAAATGATAAGAACACCCTCAAGAAATTCTAAAAGTCCAGTGAGTAAGAGCCCTTGCTGGGCATGCATAAAGACCTGAGTTGGGCTCCCCAACAGCCATGTATAAGCTGGGTGCAGCTGTGTGCTCTTGTAATCCTAGGGGGGTGGGGGGAGACGGTCTGATTTGGGAATTTCAATGACCAGCCAGTCTAGCCTAAACAGTGAGTTCCAGGTTTAGAGAGAGACCATATCTTAAGGGAATGATCTAGAGAGTGACAGTTCAGGCCATGAAACAACCCTGTCTGGCCTTCATGTGTCTTTGCACATAAATGCACATACATCTCTGAACACACATGTGCTTATATACTTACAAATCACATACTCACATACACAATTACACAAGTAGATTTTTTTTAGTAAAGAACTATAATGTAAATTTAGCCCTGTCTTCAGCTCTTATCCATTTGTCAAAAGACAGTTTGATTTTCTGGTAATCAGACAAAAAACAAAACAAAACAAAAAACAAAACCAAATCATGACATCAAATTTGGGATAACCTCTGTGTGCAGTATCTGAAACGAGCTATGTCAGTTTGAAACAACCACATTATGCCCTCAGCTAAGGGTAAAAAGGAGTACATTCTCCAAAGATAGACAAATTAATTCATAGTTTATAACTGTAACCTTTCAGACAGATGGGTCACTATCCATCCATGTTGTATGTATTGTACCAATCTATTCTGTTTCTCCTATATAGGTTCTAGTAAAACAGAATCCAAATAGCCATGATAGGGTGAGTAATAGGTTATCGTAGGTCAGGCCTTAGAGCAACTAGCAATCAACAAGTTCATTCCCTTTGGTCTTTAGCAGGAATGTGCCCTATAACTACCTCTAGATTCTTCCTCCTCCCTTCCTCCTACTCTTCGCAGAAGTAAGAGAAGAGTTGTAGGCATTCATTTGCTAAATGTGTTCTCATGGTACACCCACATTAGACATACCATTGGTAACTGTTTCTGGAGTTCTTGTGATGTGCTGAACATATGATGTTGGTAAAAAACCCCTAATCACCAGGTTCTTCATCAATATCAATAATAGGGTCACATCCTAAAAACCAACTCAGATCTATAGCCTTTCCCACCCATAGAGCTACCCAAAGTACTGTGATTTCTGCTTACGAAAAACTGCACGAGCCTGCTCAATGAGTTTCCCAAATTTCCAAAGCAGGAAACACTTCCCATTAAGAAAATTAGTTTTCACAGAAATCAACTAGTTCCTTTTGCTTTGGAAGCTGCTGTTAATGAAACACAGGAGCTCACCCTAAAAGTAAAGGTATTTCTAACAGGGCACTTGGAAGACATCACACAGCAAATATTTCTTTGATCACCTTTCCTTACTTTTGGTGTTGAAAACATGTAAAAACCAAAGATCTATTTAGAGGAAAAAGCTGTAAATGAGTTATTTCACCTAAATGAAATGCAATTTTATCTGAAAAGACTTTTTTCTTTCTGTGCAAGGCAACAGTAATTTAATTTAGGAGACTGTTAACCTCCAATGTAACAGATATATAAATCATATTAAAACCACCTTGAAGTTTGTAGTGAGCGGTGCAATAGATCCCAAGACCATTTAAACAGCCCAGCTAAGTGACTTATGCAGAATGTACACCAGACAGCAAAGAAGGGAATCAAGGTTAATTAGAAGCAAACACTGCCCATGTTCTTCTTTCCTCCTTTCTAAAGCTGTCTGCTCGTACAGAGTGATTCAGGGCAACTTTCTTGACTGTTCTGTCAAGACTGTAGTTTCTTCTTTATGTCTCTACTTGTCAGACACATTCTTCATGAGTTTGGATGCCACTAAAGAGACTTAGTTTGTTTTAAACTTTCAGCCAACTTTGAAATATTTGATGAGAATAATGTTAAGCCAATGTTAAGTTCACAAAATTCTAATTTTGTAGGATTATATCATACCAATGATATCACTCCAAGAGAAAAAAAATTTAAATGGTTTGGAGCAACCATTATCTCATTTCATATATAAGACAAGAAATAGGTTTAAGACCCCAAAAAAACTCCAACAGTGCTTGAAGTAATACATATGAGGAATTGTTCTGTTCCTTGTGACTTTTTAAAAAATTTAAACAATTTAATCATTTGGAAATAATGTAAAAAGCATACATTTCATGTCTATAGAGCAATAAGATATCACATAACTCTTGTATTATGTCTCCTTATTTATTTCCTTTCTATTAGATGCAGTAATGATCTTTGCCAATGATGACAAACTGCTTTTATAGGTGGTATCTCCCTAAGTCAAAACAGCTGCTGGATGGGTGCTTTCTATAAGCCTGGTGTCTTGCACCGTTGAGTGATCACGGCCTACCATACCTGATAGCCGGAACTCCTGTCTGTGTGACTAAGAAGAATGTGATGGCAGCAGATGGAGCATCAAACTGTTCCTGTTATCAGCGTCCCAAGAGCCACAAGGTGCTTTGGGAATCTGCTCCTTCCAGATGTGTAGATATTTGGGTTCAGTATGCACTGACCCATGGGTCTCCTTCTTACCTTGAGTCTCTTGTAGCTGCAGACATTAAAAACTGTAGAGAAGTAGCAGAGTCACTTTGATGAGCAGCCATGGCCCTTACACATAAATCTTTGAGTTTTATTATTATTATTATTATTATTATTATTATTATTATTATTATTACTATTATTATTACTATTATTTGGTTTTTCAAGACAGGGTTTCTCTGTGTAGCTTTGCGCCTTTCCTGGAACTAACTCTGTAGCTTTTCAAGACAGGGTTTCTCTGTGTGGTCCTGGCTGTCTTGGAAATTGCTCTGTAGACCAGGCTGGCCTTGAACTCACAGAGATACGTCTGCCTCTGCCTCCTAAGTGCTGGGATTAAAGGTGCCACCATTTCTTGACTTATAAATCTTTAAGAAACTTCTTTCTTATCTTGATGTCTATAGGGAATAGAGCCCAACTTGGAGGCCACAGCTAATTTCTGACCCCATTCAAAGCAAAACAAATAACACGCAAAAACAAACCAAAAAATGTGTTCATCCCAAACTTGTAAAGGGCAATTTAGGGGAAATAGGCGCTAAGGGACCATTTACGGTGAATCAAAATTAGTTTACTTTAGAACAGAATATAGAAAATAAGATATACATAACTAGATATAATAATGAAGTAGATTAGGTACATATT
Source organism: Peromyscus attwateri (assembly GCA_902168425.1). NCBI lineage: Eukaryota > Metazoa > Chordata > Mammalia > Rodentia > Cricetidae > Peromyscus > Peromyscus attwateri. The sequence continues at coordinate 41,686 of CABHPP010123786.1, forward strand.
TTAGGCCTACTATAATGCCAGAAAGAACAGTAGAAGGAAAAAAAAGTGAGTTGTGGTCAGATTTCCTAGATCCAAGTAAACACATACAGGCTTACATTAATTAAACTGCTCAGCCATTAGCTCAGGCTTACTACTGATGAGTTTTTACACTTAAACTCAGCCCATTTCTGTTAATCTATATGTTGCCATGTGTTCCGTGGCTTTACCTGTGTGCCATTACATGCTGCTCTCTGGACAGCAGGCTGGCATCTCCTCACTCAGCTTTCCTCTTCCCAGAATTCTCCTTGTCTGCTTATCCCCCCTACACTTACCGCCTGGCTACTGGCCAATCAGCATTTTATTAAACCAGTGTACAAAAGCATGATTCCAAGCAGGGAGTCAGCAAAAAAAGGGCAAATAGCATGAAGACAGAGCTGTCCCCTATTGGCCACCTGGACAAAAGCTTGTCCCATGAACAGGGCTGAGTTGTTGGAGACCATAGCGACTATTACGTCTCAAGACTGTCTTTAGGAAAGGAGAGCAAAGGACATATTTGCTGGCCCCTCATTGAGTTATTGCCATTGTTCCAAGGCCTACCCGGAGAGTGTTACTATCCATACACTAAGCTGTAACTGCTGGAGCATCTAAGGCCCCATGGTTTTAATCGGCAGATGTTGTGACTGATCCTACATGGTCCATTCCTGGATCCATATATGGGAAATTAACACAAGTCACTGCTTGAGCTGTGTCAGCAAGCCAAACGTGTGCATCTGGGATTGTGCAAAAACTGACCTTTCCTGAAGAACAAATCCAGATGGAAAGTTAGATTACCAAGACAAAATCCGTCGCTTCCTTCTTGGTGTTTCTATAGGTTTTGTACATGCCAATTTTAGTTCCGAACTCATTGTACTAAAGTTACTTATGTGTGTATCTGACTCTCCTCAAAAGATTTTGAAATCTGTAGGCAATGTAACCTTTCTTCTATTTCTTCGGAGTAATTGATCTAGTTTAGACCAGTCAACACTGGGTAAATGTTTTCATTCTCTTTGTTCTCAAAAAATCATGATTTGGATGGGGAATTATAGGATCATGGCCAATACAGAAGGTATGTTAGTACTTTATTTAGTATCTGGACCATGGTATGTAGTTAATAAGAGGTTTACTAATTGTTATAAAATAAAATGGTAGAAGAAGAGCTGGGAAGTTAAAGAGAAAAGAGATACTTACAGTATTTTCTAAATTAGGAAATAATTACTTTCATAGTTTCATAGAAAGAAAATAACAATTGTACAATTTAAATATACCTAATATACAGATTTCAATTTTTGTTTACTAAGAGAATTACAAGAAGGAAATAGTATTAGTTGAAAAATAAGCAATAACTACAACTTAATCAGTGGTCATTTTGTGCCAGATGCTGAGGCCCTTGCATGGATAATCCCATTTCTAACATGTACCACTAGTGCCTACCCACAAGATGGCTTGTTCTTTTCTAACCAATTGTTGGGGGTAGAAATGTGTTCAGTTGCAAATCTCCACAATATTCTACCCTCCCCTGCAGCAAGGAGAGGCCAAGGGATGCAGGAATAGCCTTGAGTGGAAGTTTATTAAAATGATTTCTGAAAAAGAGGTGTCTTCTAGATGCAAATGGATTCTGCTTCTGTCTTCTTTATCCTTCTTCAGTGGGATGTTGGTGCTATATGTGTAAGAGCAAAACTTTACAACCACAGCTATGAAAATCACACTTGTAGGCATCGGCTGCCAAATTCCAGGCTGTGAAAGATAAATCCCTAACTCTCTAAGTCACCGTTAATGGCATTTCTGTTGCTAGCCTGATTTACTCTTTCACAGCTTCCATGGAATATTAGGTTCAATCTTATGACTTTTTGCCTGTGCAAACAGCAGTTTCATTCATCAGTTCATCTTGGAAAATTCACTTCATGAATATTTATTGGTCAGCTAGCTACTGTGTACCAAGAACTAGTCCATGCCGACAAACTAGTAAAACAATGCCTTTTATTTTCAAGTGCACTTCCAAAATCCTACTGCTTGCTCACAGATTCCTAGAGCTATGCAATTGTAGTTAATCAAACTAAACTAAAAGGATAATCACGTAAACATGAGTCAGACATAATAGGATGGAAATTCTCTAGATACATTAGTTGAGACTAAATGCATAATTTCACTTTAATTCAATATAGGAGCAATTTGAAATCAGTATCCTGTGCAGAGAAAGTTACAAAGTTGGGAAAGATGAAACTACAAAAATGGGGAAAATAAGCCGGGCGGTGGTGGCACACGCCTTTAATCCCAGCACTCGGGAGGCAGAGGCAGGCGGATCTCTGTGAGTTCGAGGCCAGCCTGGGCTACCAAGTGAGTTCTAGGAAAGGCGCAAAGCTACACAGAGAGACCCTGTCTCGAAAAACCAAAAAAAATAAAAAAATAAAAAAATAAAAAAAAATAAATAAATGGGGAAAATACATAAATGCAACTCTTCTAACATACTGTAGGTTATGTTTTAATTAAAAATTTAAAACTTTTTTTTTTAAAAAGAAGATTAACAATTGCTGTGAGCCAGCAATCCTACCACTGGGCATATATCCAAAGGAAATGAAATCAACTGTTAGAGAGACATTTGCACTCCCATATCCACGGTAACACTGTCCACAATTATATGAAGTGAAAATGACCTAAGAATTTATTGACGGATGGGACGGTATTGAAAAAAATGGTACATGTGTACAATGGGATGCTATTCAGCGATTAAAAGAGAATAAAATCATGTCAGTTACAACAACAGCAAGACCAGAGGGACCCACTAGAGCCATGTTAGTCCCCCTACTTTCCTCTACAGTTTCTCTTTAGCATGTAGACCAGGGACTTTGGACAGTACCTTCAATCTAAGAGTTCACATCCAAGTGACTTTTCTGTCTTGCCAAGAACAGCAAGACTTGGCAGGAAGTGAGGCTGAGAAGGCATTGCTTTTCTGGCAGTGGCAAGTGTGTCTTCTAAGAACTGTGGTCAGAGACTGTAATGAGGCCTTTATACTAAAAGAAGTTCCTGACTGAAGTCTGGAAAACAGATACATTTCTTGATTTTCACACTTCTTTTTAGTTGGAAGAACTTCTCCTTTTTTCTTTTTTTAAACAATAGCTCTTCCATGAGAAAATAAAGTACATTTTCCAAACATCTAAATAGGTGAACCTGGTGGTTCAAGTAGTCAGGCAATGATTTTGAGAGTTAAAGACCATAATACTTACCTTGAACATTGGATAAAAATACAGATTTGCTTTGCAAGATTTTATGAGGATTTCCCAATAAATCATGTTATTTTGTCTTCAGATCTTAAATGGCTGAAACACTAATGTGTCAATGAGAACATTGAAGACTTTTTGGCAAATAATATTAAAAGCCATTAAAATGATCACTTCACACCACGGCTTTACTTATGATTCAGACCCAACAGCTTGTTCCTTCCAGGAGCTGGCACATTGTAAATGCCCATGGATAGACAAGACTGGTGTTCAAATGCCTCCTGTCCCCAGAAGAACATGCCTATGTAGATGTTGTATGGTTTTTCTGGGGTTATTAACTCATCAAAAAACTAACGAGCTCTTCTGAAAAGAAATAAATGTGTTTTTTGGAGTTCTGGTCTACCTGACATCATTTTTACCTCTATAGCAGAACATGTGTTCCATATGAAAGGACCCAAGGAGCTTCTGATTCTGTCCTTGTCAGACAGCCTGACTAATATAAGGTTGATGCTTTCATGGGCTAAAGAGGTAACCATAACTGCAAACAGAGTTCTTCCTCTACATGTGGTTATATGTGTTATGTATCTTACATCTCTGTGGTTTGTTAGCAAATGTATCTGAAATTGTAACTGTGTCACAAATTGAATGCCTTGGAAATGGATTTAGTCAATTTGCAGCCTGTACTTTTAGTACTTACTCTTTACATATGACAATGACTGTGTGTCTATTTAGCACCCCAAATGGGGCATGGGGAGAATGGAACTGAGAGTTAAGAAGAACAAACTTGCAGAAATAGCTTGTCAGTCATACAAAAACCCAGTGAATACTGCTCTGGACAATTCTCTGTGAAAATCATAAACTCACCAAGGAGTTTGATCTAAAAATCATAATCATAAGAAATATTAGATAGTGCCTATAAAGATTGTTGTTGACACATTTTTGTATGAAATAAATCTTATAGGCAAATATGTAGGGAATTAAGTATTCAAAAAGAAGAAATGTAAGCAACAAATCACAGAAAGTAAAGGTTATGGTGGTGCTATTTCTGGCTGCTGTGGCCGTAGGCAAACAATTAGCAGACTTTCAACTATGCTTTCCAAATATGCAGTGTTTGATCACTGGGAAAGACAGTGCTCTGTTTGGCAAAGCATGCTCTGCCTTTTGAGTCTCAAAAGCACTAGTAACCTTCTGATCCAGTTTTCTGGAAAGAGTGCTCCCATAGTGGACATGAAAAATGCAGTGTTCTATAAAATATGCCCTCAGAGCTACATGATAGAGTTAGCCAAATGAAATCTTTTCCAATACAAGCAGGTCAGTGTCTAATACCCTAAGTTTAGCAGAGATCTGGCATTGCATAACTTGCTGTGCCAACATCCATACAATTTTATATATTAAGTTTGCATTGTCTGAGAAATTACGTCAACTGCTTGTGCAAATACGAGTATAGGATACAACACTCACAGGGGAGTTTTTCTCCAAATTTGTAGTTCACCTGGATACATCAAACACTCATCTCACTGCACAACAGTGAGTCTTGGTAAGGTCTTTTATACAAGATAAGGAAAAGTATGGTACATCCAATGATGTGAATTTGGAGAACCTATTCCTTTTCACAGAGTGGGAGAAAAGAGGAAGAATCTGGAATAATGGGTAAGTGAGCTTGGCACGTTATACAGAAACTGAGTAAGTGGAAAGACAAAAGGAGGCAGGAAGCAAAACTGGCTAAAAGAAGCCTCATAGGGAATCATGAACCCAGTCCTGAACCAAGAAAAGCAATTGTGTATGGGGTTGGTACATACCGTCCATGGGCTTCGTAATTTTTCTGCCTCTGCTCCTTCTGGTCCTTTATTCTTATTAGTAAAACATTTCTTTCACTTGGACATATCTAGATAGGTGTTGAGAAGATGGCTCCATAGAAAATGTTGTCCCATGTAAAACTTGGCAGGCATGATAGCCACCTCTAATCCTAAAATTCAGGAGGAAGAGATGAAGGATTTCTGGGGCAAGGCAGCTGTAGTTAGTGAGCTCAGCGTTCAGCATGCAGTCCAACCTCAGTAAATGAAGTAGAGAACTTCAAGGAAGACATCCAGTGTCGGCTGGGCCTCCACATCCATACACACACATGTATGTGCACCTGCACACACACTTGCTCCCACACACATGAACAAGCATACATACATACACACAAAAATCAAAAAAAAAATTGTCTATACTCTTATAGTGTATTGGTTACTTTTTGACTGTGATAAAATACCATGACCAAAGGCAACTCATGGAGAAGTTTAAATCGGCTTACAATTCCAGAGGGCTAGATATCCATAACAGTAGGGAAGGAATGGCTATGGGAGCAGTAAGTTGAGATATATATATATCTGTATTAACACAACTATGAAATTTGTGGTGTGTACAAGTCAGCTAAAGATGATTTTTTGTTTGTTCTATGTTTGAGCAAGTAAAAGGCATCTGTCAACTTTATAAGTTCATTTGGACTGTATAACCAAACTGTCATGAAGACTGTTGCCAATAAGATTTACTATATTTCATCCAATCTCAGAGCTGTGCCAATGTAGAGGGATCAGCATATAGGTTACCCATCTTGTAGTCTTTCTTGGCTTTTTTCCTCATGTCTGTAGGCAAGATCCTCAGGAGGTATCCCCCAGTCAAATCTGGTCCTTACTAATTTTGAAGAAATCTACGGCTTTTTGTTTCCTGTGGAAACTAAAGCAAAACTTCTCCACCAACGCAACATAAATTCAAAGTCAACAAAGTTCCATACGGGATCCAGACACCCTGTGTATTTCCTGTCTTTATATGCCTTTTTCCTTTTATATCACTTTAATCTTTCTTTAAAGACTTTATTTTCTTATTTTTAAACTATTTTTCTATGACTGTCTATACCCATTTTTTCTTTCTTTAGCATCTAAGCACATTTCAAAGCATATATACATACATTATGCTTAAATATATATAATCTGTTATATATAAATATTAAAAATATATAATCTGTTTTATATATATATATATCAACACACACACACACACACACACACACACACACACACACACACAATCTGTTTAGAGGTTTTCTTGGTTTGTAACTGAGTTTTTGAGCATCTGTAGCCTTTTCTGACAGTGTGAGTCAAACCTTAAATGGCTAGGCTACCACAGCACAGCTCTAGTGACTGGCTCCACCCCCTCAGTTTCCTGAAAGCCTATCCTCTCAGGTATCAGTGGGAGCTGCATTTACCTCCCCTGCTCTGGGAAGTTACTGAGTCTGAGATGCAGCAGGCACTTTTACTTAGCTAGCTGGCTGCTCAGGTGCTCTGCTGCCCAGCAGGGCCTTTTAAAAGAGCTGCACTTCTGTATGCCATGAGCAGTGAGCCTATGCACACAAGAAAGCAAGGTCACCAGGAAGCCAAGCTGCCTCTGACTCCATGTTTGGAACTTCTTTTTCCAGCTTTTTTAGGCCCTATGTGGATTTACATCCCAGATGATGGGTGCTAAATGTAGTAGTACTTTCTTGTTGAGACTACCAGCCCACAAATAACTACACAGAGACTTATTATTAATTATGAATGCTTGGCCTTAGCTTAGGCTTTTTCTAATTAGCTCTTATAACTTAAATTAATCTGTTTCTATTAATCTACTTTCTGTCACGTGGCTTGGTTACCTCTCCTCTGTTCTGTATGTCCAACTTGTTTCATGTCTCACTGGTGTCTCCCCTCCTCTCTTCCTCCCAGAGTTCTCCCTCCCTGGAAGTCCTGCCTAACCTCTTCCTGCCTAGCTATTGACCATTCAGCTCTTTATTAAGCCAATCAGAAGGTGCCTTAGCAAAGACACATCTTCACAGTGTAAACAAATATTCCACAACACCCTTCTCAATCAGGCACCAACTCAAGAGTTTTGTAAATATGTAGAAAAACTCAGAAAGAACCTTGGCATTTAAATGTTAGGAGCCTCTGGTTAATTTAACTTTTAGAAAAAAAAGAACAGCACATAAATTCTGCTGTCTGTTTGCCTGTTTGTTTTATAGAAGGTGAAAATGAATCCCCAAACAAAAAGCAAGTAGGCGGCTCAAATGAATTTTACTATTTAAGAATATGCAAATTATACTATATTATTTGAAAAATGAGATAGAAGCAAAAATTTTAAGAATTCTTTTTAATGAAGGAAAACAAGTATCTTGCTATGTTTCTAGATTTTCTGCACTAGACATGAAAAATTAAGATGAAAACAAAAAGATATTTAAAGAACATGTTCCCTGGTCCTTAAGACAGTTCTGTGCCTTAAGTAGGCACTTGTCTTCTCCTGTATCTTTGTGTAATGTATCATGCACTGTACGTATTTCTACTTGAGCCTTTGGAGGTTCTGGTTTATTGCTGTCCATCAGCTGGCAATAACCCCTTTATGTTCTTAGGTTAAATATTTAATGTCTTCAAATGTGTTACATTATATTTTTGAATTCAAATTAGACTCATTAGGTGAGAATATTCCTGAATTTCCTCAAATACAGGCCTTAGACTTCTGTAGATGCTGACAGATATCTTCGAATTTCTGTCAAAATCTTCCCCAAGCAATTTGACTTATTCTTTAGTTTTTAATACCAATTAAAAATAATTTGCCTTTTATTTATGAGGATGTGTGTGTATCTTTGTGTACGTACACCATGCATAAGCAGGTGCCCATGTGCCTATGGAGGCCAGAAGAAGGCACCAGATCCCTTGCAGCTGGATTATAGGCAGTTGTGAGCCTCCAGACTTGGGTGCTGGGGACTGAATTTGCATCCTCTAAAAGAGCAGTGAGCATCGTAAGTGCTTAGCCATCTGTGCAGGCCCCCAATATCATTTTTGTTTGCTGTCTATATTTTCTATATCAGATGTTCCACTTATGTATCTGGTTTTCAAGGCTTAAAAAGGTTGCTTGGTGAGAGTTTTGTTAATTCCTCATTTTGTAGTTACAAATGTGTATGCTTATAAAAACTTCAAATACCAGTGTTCGGCCGTATTTCAATAACATTTCATTAGCTCCTCTCCCGCATTCCCTTGTGATAGCACAAACCTGAAATCCCTATACTTTGGAGGCACAGGCAGGAGGATCATGAGTTCTCAGCCAGCCTCAGCTATATAGCAAGGCTCTGTTTTAAGACAAAACAGAAGCAAGCGCACTGCTTTCTTTCCCAAACCTGTTTTCTATTAAAATCAAGATTTCAGTTAATAATATCTTTTTTTTAGAATACCTGGGACACTTTGCTCCAACTTCAATAAAAAAATGACAGTTCTTTTTATTTTACAGGGTTTTTAATCCCATTTGATGTCTCATATTCTTTAAAAATTTTTTTTCATGTCTTTCAAACAGAGTGCTCTTTTTCTGGTCTCTTTTCCATAATCCCTTACAGATATGCTGTCCTGCATCCATCCACTAGTCTTTTCTATATGGGACAAGGTTTAAAAGAAATAATAATAAATTTTTTTAAAAGACAAAAATGCTGTGCTGGTTTATGCATACTCCTCTTTCTCTGTAAACAATTTGAGAAGCTCCCAAATCCTTACAGATGTTCTGCATTTACTGCTGTTTGACGTCAGTAACCTTGAAAGAGAGATGAGTCCTATTTCCCATTTAGTGATGGTGGTGACATTTGACCTACATCTTAATCGTGTAAGAGAAACACATTCATCACAGAGGGGGAAAGGCAGTATAAAGCAGTAGTTCCATTAGCAGAAGACTTTGTTTGAGATATTTGACAGGTGTGGTGAAGACTACTATACTTTACAGGCTCATAGAGTTCAAGGCAAACACTTTCACAATTTATTTTTATCTGGTAAATGAAAGGACAGAGTGTACATACTAGTGGAGTGATACGCAAGGTTTCAACACATTCACGGATGGAAGGTGGACAGTTTCAGGCTGATAAAATAGTTTTTACCTAGTGAAGAAGCTGCAGAGAGAAGGAAGTCCTACGCTCTGTGTGTTTTCTTGGGTTACAGTGACTTGACGTTGAACTTAATGATGAACAAAAGCTCATTTTCAGTGCACAATTAACTGAACCTAAAGAGTGTATTTGTGGACCTTCTGAACAAAAATAGCACTTGTAAACAGGCCTGAAATCTACTTGAGATAGCCATGGTGTAGGTCTGAAAGGGCAAAGAAGTCATATCAAGAAGAGATATCTCTCTGGTGGCCTTCTACTTAGTGTCACTTGTTACTGTTGATAATTACAAAGTAAACTAAAAGAGTCAAATTTAGTCCTGTGGCTCATATTCCCTCCTAAAGTATTTTCCTTGCACTCAAGGAGTGTTAGACCCCTAAAATATGTGTCTCATGAGGCAGATGCCTAGTAAGTATTTCTTGACTGACATGAAAGGTTTTAAGAGCAACTCATTGGGAAATACTCTAAACTCTCAGGACAGACATAGAAGTACAATGGGAATTCTCAGAGGCCTAGATCAAGATGGTTGGCATCATCCCCACCCAATCTTTTGGAAAATGAAATCTTGGTCTTAGCTTCCCAGTCATTTTTGGCTTAATATATTCATTAGAAGCCTGGTTGAGTTTTTAGTTCAATGATTGTGGAGTGAGGACAGTGGACAGACACACACACGGATTGTGGAGTGAGGACAGTGGACAGACACACACACACACACACACACACACACACACACACACACACAC
>CABHPP010123787.1:1044-21142 GCA_902168425.1 Peromyscus attwateri
GGAGTAATAGAAAGTGACATTCCTTATGTCCTGTCAGCTTTGAAATCCAGACAGACAGAGATATAGATGTCAGCTTGCAGGACAGGCGGGCTTCATCGCCCATGGACACCACGCTGCCAGCACCTGTCCACTCAGCAGGTTGTGTGCCTCGGAGTGAAGGGGGCCACATGATCTCCTCTCCGGCCTCTCCACCCCAGGCTGCAGCAGCCGCCAAGGGGGCACCTCCTCTCAGTCTGTGTCAGCACACGGAGATCAGTCAGGAGAGACCGCTTGTAATTATCTATGCAGATGGTCCCTGCATTAGCGTAGCTTCCAAGCATCCAGTTCCGGGGTGGAGATCGACTCCCTCATCTTCCCAAGCAAGTCTTTGGGAAGTCAGGCAACATACTTTACACAAGTAGAGGCCTGTTTGGGGAGAGCACTTCTTCTAGGAAACCCTGCAAGAACGATGGCTTCCTGGGTGTGCCACGTGAGTCAGACACAGATGCACCTGTTGTGTGTGTGTGGAACTCCTCACAAAGCGGCAGGCCTGGAATGGCTCCCATTTCCTGGAGAGGCAGGAGTCCCACCTCTCCTGGAACAAAGAGAAAAAACAGAGTGGGGAATGCAGAGGCTCTGATACTAAAAATCTGAACATGAGAAGGAAATTTAGAGGGAAGGGCGTGTCTACAACCCCAACAAGCAGAAACGGAAGGATCTGGGGTTCAGGACCAGCCTGGGCTACATGAGCCTGGGGATGTAGATTATTTGGCCGACGTCTGTCTAGTATGTGTTGTGTAAACCTGGTATGATGGCAAAATATGCCCCAAAGTCCCAGCACAGAGGAGCAGAGGCTCAAGGTCATCCTAGGCTACACACCAAGTTCCGGGCCAGCCTGGAACATATGAGACCTTGTCTCAATCAGTCAGTCAGTCGATCAGTGGGTCTGGTGGTGTAGGCCCATCTACTCGGGAAGCTAGGGGAGAAAGACTTCAAATTCAAATCATGTCGGGACCACTTGGCAAAACTTTCTCTGGAAAGAAAATATTTTTTAAAGGCTAGGGATATAATTCAGTGGCCAAGTGCTTCCCTAACATGTGCAAGCTCCTCTGTTCAATCTGTAATACCAGGAAAAAAATAATAAAGTAATTAACTAATTAATTTAAAAACAAAAAATCTAAAGTCCAGTGGGTTTCCGAACATTTTTTTTTTTTTTTAATGAGACCTCTCTTTGGGGAAATCACATCATTGGGTAAAAGACAATGTATAAAACAAAAAGAACAAAACTGTTTTGAAGGAGACGTAGAAGTCCCTCTGCCTAGCTCCTCCCCCTTGTCCCTGAAGCATTGGGAGGGGTTGATTGACAGGACCTAAATTTTCCTAGGAGACAATGTGGCAGACTGATTAAGCCGAGGCTCATCTGTGGAGAAAGGATCATAGTGCAAGCATCAGAAAGATGAAGTGACGTATCCAAGGTCAACCAAGAACTCTCACAAAGTCTCAACAAGAAGAGTTTCCCAGGGGCTGGATACTTGGTCAGCTGGCAGGGTACTAAACCAGCATCCAGAAAGGCCTGGGCTTTATCCCCAGTACCACATAAAGTGGATGTGGTAGCAAATGTCAGCACTGGAGAAGCAGAGCCAGAGATTCGGAAGTTCGAGGTTATCCTTGGTGTGCAGGGAGTTTGAGGCCAACCTGGGCCACATGAAACCCTGTCTCGAGTGGAGAGAGGGTAGGGAGGGAAGAGGTGGAGAAACGATTCAGTCAGAAAAACACTTGCTGTACAAACACAAAGACCTGGTCCCCAGTACTCATGTAAAAAAAACTAAATAAGAGTTTTTAAAAGTCAGTGCATGAAAAAAAAAAAAAAAAAAAGTCAGCGCGTGTTGCTGGCCTGCTGGTGATCACAGCACGGTGGAAGTGGAGAAGGAAGAACCCTTGCTGTTTCCTGACCAGTAACCTAGCCTGCTCAGAAAGCCCCAGGTTCCCAATTCAAAAAAAATAAATAAGGTGGATGGATGGCTTCTGAAGGATGACACCCAAGGTCGACCTCTGAGCACCATATAAATTCACATATGAGAACACACAAATCCTCAAATCGTATAGAAACAAGCAAGACATCCGTCACCCTCTGAACTGCCTCTCCAGCTTACCCCACCCTCTGAATTAGTGAGAGAATGCCTGTCTTCTTGAGCAGAAGGGCTTTGTTTCACTGTCAGCCCCCAGTTCTCTCCTACACGAAAGAGAATCACCCCAGAGGAGTTACATCGCAAGGACCATGCAACACAACCCCCACAGCCCCCCAAGAAGAGCTCTGAAGGTACCATCAGCCCAGCATTCCAGGCCACTAGACTACAGCACATGCCCACCCCATGCTAAGCTGTGTATCTCATGGTGAGCTGAGCCCCCTCTTTGCAGGGAAGAACTGAGGAGGCAAGATCTTGAGGCTCATCCATGCAGACAGACCATCTGCAACAATGCCAGGCTCTCTTCTCCCCATTCCATAGAGGTTTTTCTGCCTGAATTAAGAGAATACTCACACTTGGTCTGATCTCTATGAAAAGAGCAGAGAAAATTGTCCCATTCAGAAAAGGGAATATGCCAAGGTTCTCGATAGCTCTTTTGTGTAGCTGATATTTTTTTTATGAAAACTTGTACTATTCTTAAAGAGAGGCAGCAAGCCAGAGAGCATGGGTTCATCTCATTGTCCACGGCCGATTAAGATTTAGAGATGCTTCTGCCACATTCATTTAATGTTTCATTCAGACCCTCTGCTCCATGCAGCCTCCATGTGTCTTTTCACTAGTCAACATTCATGTCTTTTTAAAACCATAGTAAGTCCCTTTGATTGGGACTTGAGGCTGGGATCATTCAATTTGTGTTAGCAAACTGTCTTATCTCCTTGTGTGCCAGGCTGTCCCTGGCATGTCCAGAACTGCATCTCAGCGTGGGCCAGGATGTCAGAGCAGAAGGCGGCCAACAGAGCCTTCGGACAGGACAGACAGGCTTGGGCTCTCCCGTGACTCGGCTCCCAGGGATGACAGACAGGAAAACACCAAGTGATTATTGCGAAAGAAAATGCAAAGGGAAGGCTGCTTCTCTTCGGTAGGGACAGGCAGGAGCCTGAGCACAGAGCAGTTGGTTCCAAAGGGGAAGGAACAGCACCACATTTGTTCCCTGTGCATGATTGCACACAGCGTCTGCAAACTCCAGGAAAATATTTCTGATGGGAGTGGTCTTAAAGAGGAGAGTTTCCCCTGCAGTTTTAATCTTTCCTGTGTATGTCGTTTTTGGAAACTGGTTCTTCCCACAAGTCCTCTTGCCTTAGCCTCCTGTGTTCTGGAACTACAGGCATGCCCCCATGCTTAGCTGGCTGGCTGCTCTCTTCTTTCTCTTCATTCCTAAAAACCTCGATGCCTGTTAGCACATTTTCTTGTACACAGATTTTTACACCCATTCCCCCATCAGTTCACTCATCAATCAGCTAAAGGATTGTTGTCAGGACGCTTTTGACAGTTACCAGGGATACAGAGAACAGAGATATCTAAGATGTGGGCCTTAAAGCGGGGGAGATGACTCAGATCTTAGTTCCCAGCACCCACATCAGATGGCTCACAACAGCCTGCAACTCCAGCTCTAGGGGACCTGGCACCCTCTTCTGGACTCAGTGGGTAACTGTACTAGCATGTGCACATTCCCCTACAGGGACACACACATATACACACAATTTTTAAAAAATGGAGGATCTTTAGAAAAGGATGTAACCTGCTTGTAGAAGGCCCAAGGATTAATTATCTTGTTGGGTTAGTGTTTCCTCGTTGCTGAGCTCTGCCTAAGATCTCTTGGGACACTGTCCTCCTCATGATCACTCAACAATCCTGGACAGGAAACAGTAAGATACTATTCTGACTTTAATGTCAAAATTGTCTCCATTGACTACAATGTACGAGGACAAGGAGTGTGTGGTGAGTGTGACAGACACATAAGGAATCAACACACCATCCTTTCTTCATTCAGAAGACAGTAGTTTCCGTCTTCTAACTGCAGCTTCAGTTAAAAAGGGACAGAAGGGCAGTTCTGCAGAGGTTGGACACCATTACCATATGAAACAGGATTTACTCCTAGGAGAATGTCCAAAGAAGGAAAAACCTGTATATAGAAATGTGCATATGAATATCCCTAGTAGCATTATACACAATAGCTCCAAAGAGGAAACAAACCAAGTGTCCATCAAATAATGTATGGACATATAAATCGCGGCAGGACATGTTGAGGAACATCGTTCTGTAAGAGAGGAGAAAACACTGGTATACAGTACAATCCGGATGGGCCTAAGTTAAGAAAGCCAGGCCCACAAGCCAGCAGATGGCGTGACTCACTGAAGGGCCCTCTCACAAACTGCTGTTTCAGACTCGGTCAAACTGCAGTGGCTGCTTTGGAACAACCAGCACCTCTCAGGCAGGGGTGAGGGAGGCAGCCTGAGTGTGGACACAGGGGCGGCTGTTCCCTTCAGCTCCAGCTCTCTTTTCCTGAGCCGGTTCTGGGCTCTCCACCCAGTCATGTCCTCATCCATTTCCTTTGTTTATTTTTGAAACAGCCTCACATAGCCCAGGCTGGCTCAGACTTCCTGCCTCCCTCTCCTGAGTGATGGGATTGGAGGTATGCAGCACTATACACAGTTTTCTTGTGCCTTGACTTCCGGCAATAGTCTTGGCATTCTTTTGAAGAGATTAACTCTCCCAACATTAGGCCTCAAATTAAAGAATAAAAGAAGGGGTTTCTTCATTCACAGCATTTTTCTCCTCTCAAAAAAAAAAAAAAAAAAAAAAGGCAACTGCCCACTTGGTCTTCAGTAACAGTAAAATTTGTGTTGACAGTCACTGAATGTGAATGCCAGTTGGCACCACTGGATCAAACATTTCTAAGATGGACCACTGTAGACCTGGAAGCCTCCTTCTGTAGCACGAGTCTTAACAGGTCTTATTAATAAAAACAAACCCAAGGCTAGCTATTGGGGTGAATGCTGGAAGATCAGAGAAGCAGAACAAGCCACAGCCACCTCACCTTGCCAATTCCTCAGCTGATCTGTTTCCTCAGACTGGAAGCCTCTGAGTTCTCATGCAAATGGATCTCAGCTGAGCTGCTGCTCAAAAGCCTAAAAGCTTAACCAGGCTCTAGTTCCTCATCCTCACACCTTAAATACCTTTCTGCTTCCTGCCATCACTTCCTGGGATTAAAGGCTCTTGTTACCACACCTGGCTGTTTCCAATGTGGCTTTGAACTCACAGAGATCCAGATGGATCTCTGCCTCTGGAATGCTAGGATTAAAGGCACATGTGCCACCATTTTCTGGCCTCTTTATCTAGTGGCTGTTCTGTTCTCTGACCCCAGATAAGTTTATTAGGGTGCACAATATTTGGGGGAACAGAATATCATCCTTCCAAAGGGTCGTAACTTCTGTCACACATCTCTGCCATACTTCCAGAGGGCTGAAATCCCCACACTCCCACCCCATGCACATCCTGGCCAACGGGGAACTGGTGCACCCATGCATAAAGCTGTCAATCCTCCTGTCATTTGGTGCTGGACCCTTTATTGACAAGGGAGAAAGGTGAGCCCAGGACACATACGTTCCTGATCCCAGTCACAAGTTAGTGGAGACCCCTTCCCTCCTGTACCCTGACCAGGACTCTCTCAGCCAGGCACAGTGATTCTGAGAGCTGCCTGTATGGATTGTATACTTAGATCTGTGGAGAAGCTCAGTCAGTTAAACAGATTGGTCCCTGGAGCCCCCTGGCCAGCCAGTCAGCTTACTGGGTAAGTTTGTTGCCAAAAAAAAAAAAAGACACTGCCTCAAAAAAAAAAAAAAAAGACTGATGGCCTCTGAGGATGATACTCAAAGCTATCCTCTGGCCTCCAGGTATATTCATGTATGGACATGCATACACATACATGTACCTGCATACATGTGTACAGACACATAATCAAACCTTCAACATATCTAAGTCTGTACAAACACCTGTTCACATCCCACTCTCTCTGGCCCCACTGGAGCACAGACCGGGAACTTCACTCATCTGGGGCATGTTCATGGATTCCAACAGACCAAACCCTGGTTATAAGAGAGCTGAGGCAAACAGGCCCTGTACCTCAAATCCTCATTTTCCTCTTCTGCCCACGGTACTCACCATTACAGCATCCACTTCCGGGAGTAAGGTAGTCCTTGGATGTTGACTGCCAGAATCCTTGATTAAATGAGAGAAGCCAGCAGAGAGCTAAGGTAATCCCAGCACTCAGGAGTGCAGAGGCAGAGCACTCCAAGTTCAGGGTCAGCCTGAGCTACACAGCGAATTCTAGGCCAGCCATAGCCATGTAGTGAGATCCTGCCTCAGAAAGGGGTGGGTGGAGCAAGCAAATGAGAAGGAGGAGCAACACAAGCTAGCTTATTAAAAAATTAAAATCAGGGTGGGAGATAGCTGAAGGGAGGAAGTACTTTCTATACAAGCATTAGTTCAGATCCTCGGAACACAGTTGGAAACACATCTGCAGGGCTTGTGCCTTTATGGGAAGATGGGAGACAGAGACGGGAGAATCTGGAAGGTCATGGCCCAGCTAGCCTGGCATACACAGCGGTGAACAACAAGAGATTCTGCCTTAAAGTGGAAAGATGAGGTCCAACACACGAGGGTGTCCTCTGACCTCCACATGCACACCTTAGCACACATGCACACTCACAGAAATACACATCATATGCACGTGTCCCACATCCACAGACACACACAGAGAGAGGTTAGCACAAAGAAGTGGGCCTTATGTATCTTGGTCAGGGCTTCAGGAATATCACCAAAGACTCCCTGGTTCTCTCTCTCTGACTCTGCTCTAAGTAGTTCCCTGCTGAAGGTGACTTGCTCACCGAAGAACTTACTTCCCCTTACCTTCAAGGGCTGGAAAAGAGCAAATGTCCACTCTCTTCCTCAGTCCCACAAAACAGAACTGTGTCTGATGCCACAAACTGGTTCAAATGAGATCTTCCTCCCTCCACAGAAGTAAAGCTGCATTTTGTGTTCTGTGGTGCTAGACTGAACAACAGAGCATCATTAAGCCTGAAAGGCAATCTATCCACCCTTTGGCCTAAACTTATTAACAAAGAGACCCCAGCCCAGACTCAGTCTTCTAAAGAGCAACCCCCACCCAGCTCAGACACCAAAACCCCACTCAAGGGAAATAGGGAAGCTTATGAGAATCCTTGGCTGGATCTGTACAGTGTTTTCTTCAGACCAAGAGACTGCTCATTCTCTAGAGGTCTGCACTGCTAATTACGATGCACAGTTTGAGGCTGTGAAACTGATGTAGCAGGAAAGGCAAAGGAAGCCTCCTGCTATCTGTGATGATTCATCAAAACCAGAAAGTGTGGCCTGACGCTCCCCAACCAAAGGAAACCTCTGTAAAACATGCTGTTTTTAGAGTTATTTGGTTCTACAGATAACTGTGTGTCCATCAGCGTGGGACACAAGCAGAAACACAACACAGAAAAAGTTGGATCCCCTCTATTAGCAACACCCTTCTCCCCAACCTCTATGAACTCTTGGCCATTCCCATGCCCCACCAGTGCCCTCCTGATGACCCAGAGGCCAAGCATCTCCTTCTTTAGAGCCCGTCTCTCTCCTGGAAACATTTCACCATCGTTACCAACAAATTTCAATTGAGTAGACAAAGTGTGAAGACATTTACAGGATCTGTTGGGCATCTGTTACTGCTGACTTTCCTCAGAGATCTATTTACCATTCCACACAGCTCTGGTGGGGCTGTCAGTAAGGGGCAACACTTTCTCCTGACAATGGCGGACCTGGGACCCAGGAGAACTGATGAGCAGAGGTGACTATGCCAGCAAGTGATGAATATCTTCGTCCTTTGTAAGGAGAGGGAAGATGGGAAAGGGAGGAAGGGAGGGAAGGAGAGCTGGAGCTTTCTTCTGCTAAATAACCATTTGCTCTCAGAACCAAGCTATGAGATGACAATACTAATCTTTGGGCCTGAAAAACGAAGCCAACAGAGAAAATAATTGAAAATGGGATATACACAGTTGTCACCATTAACTATTGAATTAAGTAGCACCTAAAATTTTATCCCTAGGGCTGGAGAAGATGGCTCAGCAGTTAAATGTTATGTACTGCTCTTGCAGAGGACCAAAGTTCAGATCTCAGCACCTGCATCAAATGACTCACAACAGCCTGTCACACCAACTCCAGAGTATCAAACCCTTCTGACCTTGGCATGTACCTACACTCACATGCACATACTCACACAGGAACACACACATGCACACACACACACACACACACACACACACACACACTTAAAAATAAAATAAATCTTTTTTCAAATGTAAAATTGTATCCCTGAAGTTTTCATTAAAGCCACTAAATGGTCTCTTTAGTTCAGTTAGTTCACTTGTATTTGTAACCAAGTCTTAAAGGATATAACAGTGTATTAAGAAGTATAAGGTATAAGTCCTGGCTTTATGGTTCAGGCAGGAAGTTCAAAAGATGCCCATTGACCACACAGGCTTCCCTGTCAGGGCTCCTTGCACCCCCAGGTTTGGGAAAAAGCTGATTGATACGCCATATGACCTCTGTTCTCCCTATTCTTCCCCACCCCCCTTTCCTATCAGGTTTTGAACTGATCGTGTAGGTAGCCTGCTGACTGGACATCGGATCATCTCCAAAGACCTGGTTTTGTTAGAGACTCCTTGGTCCAGAACATTCTTTCTATGAGCAAAGAGCTAGAGAATCGTAACTTACAGAATGATGCTTTGGTACTCCCATCCATCACTGAATGGAACACAGACACTGTTGGGTGTGGGGTCTCGCAATAATGGGGGACAGACCACTGAAGTCTATTAGACCAGAAGCAAACTTTATTCCAGAAAAAATAAAAAAAATTATAAAACGCCTCGAGGCACAAAAGCTTATCATCTAGCTGAGACCACAGCCAATGTTGGACTTCTTAGGCTGTAGCAATGGAGGCGGGTACTGGCCCCCTTTTATAGTGTCAGGCATGGGGTACATGCTAGGAGTCACGTGGAAACACCAGGCATGGGATGCATGCTAGAAGTCACATACAAACAACTATTAAAAGTGAACTTTGGTTTCGGTAGTGAGTGGTGGGGGTTATTGAAGAAAAAACTAACATTTGGGTTGTTGACAGAGCTGCCCATCATAAAACACAGAGGGGCCCAGTTAATTCAATTCTTTTTTTTTTTTTTTTTTTTTTTTTTGCTAGCCAAGCTGATGGCTGTCAATGTTTATACCGTAAGTTTATAATTTTATATTTCTATATTCCTGGACCCTTCAATATCACTTGACAGAATGATCCCACCAGCAAGCACTCGGGTGGCCTCTAATCAGAGGCTGAAGACCAGCTAAAACACAGCCAAACCAGTACTAGGGATGGAGCTCAGCCAGTAGAGTGCTCCAATAGCATGCAGGAAGCATCGGGCTGAATCCTCAGGACAGCATTAACTAGCTGTGGTGATGTAGGGCTGTAATCCTGCATGGAGGGAAGAGAACCAAAAGTTCAAGGTCCTCTACAGCTACATTCCAAATTCAAAGGCAGCCTGGACTACAGAAATCATGTTTCAAAGAAGGGTCAGGGCACAGAAAATAAACAAACAAACAAACAAATAAATAAATAAATAAACAAACAAACAGTAAATCAGAACCCACACTAGGGACCCTAGAGGAGAAGGAAAGGGGCCAAGAGAAGACTTGTTGCCAGCTCCACTGCAGACCCCAGCATGCTGGTGAACACACAGAGGCTACTGCTCTGAACTCCCACCAAGTTCAACTCCATCCTCTGAAGGTCCTGAACTCTTTCAGAACTTGACAGACGAGATGCATACAAATGGAAGACAATCGTCAGCAACAGGAACTCACCTTCAACCTCTGAGAGGCAACAGAGGGCAACAGCAATAGTCTATATTGTCCGGGGAGCCATTTGGATTACCTTGACCAACAATGCCAGTAGAGGTTCATCGTGTGGGAGCATCGTCAGCCCAATAGCTTAACTTAGTTAAAGATTACACACACACACACACACACACACACACACACACACACATATATATATATATATATATATACATACTCATATATATATGCATGTGACACCTATAAGTGTATGTATTGTATATAATTCTTGGTAAATACAAAACAATAATCCCTATTGCTAAAGACACTGCACACTCACACACTTTGGACAGGGCTTGGGAAGAGTTGAGCTGTGTCTGGTCTGAAAGCTTCCTGTGATCTAGCTTCTGGTACCAGAAAGTACTACACAGACTACAAAGAGAGGCAATCAATAGTTTTATCCAGCTGTGATGCCGATGAATTATAACAATGACCAGCATGGCAGGATACCTCTAAAGATTCAATAGTGACACTCATATGGTGGCAGTAACCAACAGCTGTGTAATTGGACTTGAGACCCACTCAGGAGGAGGGAAATCAAGCCTGGCACTAGAGACCTAACCCACTACCCAGGGCTGGTGAAGTCATGGATCTCAGAGAAGAACCTACCACTGTCACTTTAGTAAACCAGGATAACTCCTAACTGCGTTCAGAAACATATCCTATACCCACAGCTAAGTGTGGTTCTCCCCCGTCATGGAAGAATCCTCTCTAGGACAAATGCAGAGCATTACAGGAACCATAACAGGTGATAATGCAGAAGTCAACATTGTGGAGCCCAGTCCCAACAACGTAGCCACAATTCCTGCCCCAAAGGCTCAGGGAGTGTTAGGCAGAAAGACTGAATGAGCCACAGGACCAAGAAGTCAGCTGTGCAACTGTGTCTCCTAGAAATGGCAGGGAAGCTGCATCCATGAAATCTCAATGATGTAGCTGCCTAAACAAGACCTGAACAGTGGTAATACCAATAGGCAGGTTAACGTAGAAGGAAGAGATCGCATGGGTCCCAACCCTAGGCAGAGAACTGCAGGCAACCAATGACTGTTGAGAGAAGGAAGGTTAGCCTCTCCCAGGAATGAGTCTCGTAATTGCTTATCCAATACAAAGTGGTCAGCCCTGAAATCATATATATCATCCAAGTGATACCCAAAAACTCAGCAGGGTGTATTTATATATTTCTGTGTGCACATATGTAGCAGAAATAATAGTTTAAAAAAAAAGACACCACCAGTTTGAGACAGAATGAGGAGGGGGACATGGGAGGGGTTGGAGGGAGGCAGGGAGGGGGCAAGTATTATAATTGTATTTTAATTTTAAAATTAATAAAAATTAAAATTTAAAAAATCACCAACAACAAATAGAAGACTATCAAGAACACAGATAAGATTTCATTAATGAATGGAAGGTAGCTGGCTAATGAAAGAATTCCAAGGGAGAGGTCGTCTCTCTAGGAAAGGCAGAAAACAGTGGTAGGGAAAGATGAGAGCCCAAGTGGGCAGTTAGAGCACAGTTGAATTCTGCGGCTATACACTTAGAGCATTTAAAGCACTAGCAGAGGCAGCCAGGCAGGCACTCCTGCAAAGGACCTGCTGAAAAGACCTGTCTGAGCCCCCTTTCCAATCAAAACAGACCTCCTATCTCCCATTCCTGGAGGCCTTATTCTTTTTCCTCCCTGATCTGATAAACTAATCCTTGCTGAGGTGGGAACGGATTGATGAATAGCTCCTTCTAAGTAACATATTTGCATTTTAATAGGGACCTTCCGGACACAGCCTTAAACCAAAGAAACAGCAGTGAATGCTGGTCAATCCTAGAATGAAGACTGGTCAGTCCTAGTAGGGTGATAAATTGGTGGGGGAGAAATTACAGGGTAGGTAAATCTCTCTTTCTTCCCATGGGGAGCTGGTCTCGGGGTTCAGGGTTTAATAACACAGTTTGCCTGGAAAGCGTTGGTGGGAGCACTATTATCACATACTGACCCCCAGAGCATGGCCTCCTAATCAGGGCTCCCTGGGAGAGCTTGAGCAAGGGTCTGAACGCTCTGCAGGCCCAGTGACAACTTCTGAGGAACACAGTAGCCTCGTAGTGCATGGGCCTGTTCTCCCTGCAGGACAGATATGTCGGTCTTGAAACGTTATAAAGCACAATAAACACGTTCTTTGCAGTTTGTCCCCTCTCCCTACCCCAAATTTCTCTTTTAATGACAACAAACATTGTTTAATGAAGTACATATGTCACGCAAAAATATTAAAGCTAGAAGTGAAAGGCATATTGTAGATTTCATAAAAGCTTATGCAGCTGATTCATTTTAATTTCACAGACAAATCATTTGTGTGTTTGAAAGGCTGCTTTTCCACCCCAGGAGGCCTACCTGCTGTTCAAGGACTGGGGCTAAGTTCCTCCTACAGGAGGTCTGGAATCAAAGCGCTTCCACAGCAAGGTAAGATCTGCCCAAACATCAACACTATCATTTCATTCTCTCTCTATGTCTGGGTCATCAGCTTCCTTAACAGAATGGAGAAGAACACAGCCAGGTGTGGGGCACATGCCTGGGATCCAGCACTCAGAGGCAAAGACAGGAGGATCGGGAGTTGGAGGCCAAGCCTCAGTCACTTGTAGTCCTCTCAAGGCCAACCTGTGCTACATGAGTCCCTGTTTAAATATATATATATATATATATATATATATATATATATATATATATACATATATATACACATATGTGTATATATATGTATATATATGTATATATATTTATATGTAGGTAGATAGATGATAGATAGATAGATAGATAGATCGATCAATAGAGGTGAAATTTGCTTTATATATAAGATATATATACATATATACTAAAGATCTGAGTTCATTCTGTCCTGAGACCCACAGATAGAAAGAGAGAACCAGCTCCCAAAAGTTGTCTTCTGACCTTCACACTTGTGGTCGGCATGGGCATTTTTAATTTACCCTGGCACGGTGGTATACACCTTTAATCCCAGCATTCAGGAGGCAGAGGCAGGCAGATTTCTGTAAATTCGAGGCCTGGTCTACAAAGTGAGTTCTGGCACAGCCAGGACTGTTACACAGAAAAACCCTGTCTCGAAAAACCAAATAAATAAGTAAAAATAAAAGAAAATAAATTCAAAAAAATTAAAAATTAAACTTAAATTTTAAAAATTTTATTGATCCTACCACAAAGGAAAAAAAAAGTTCTTTAAAATAAGCTAGAAAACTAACATTATCTGTCCGGTGAGTCAAGTGTAGACGAAACAAAAGTCCAGTCTACCTGTCCTCTGCAAGGTGCTGACACAGATTTCACAGGAACTGGATCTGGAGGAAGCACCGTCTTCTCTGGTGTGTCTAAAGGGCACCTGCGCACATTGCCAGTTGGAAAGTGTCCACATGGTGAAGAACACTGAGTCATCTCCTATCCCAGTGACCCAAAGTCTAGATTCAGAAACAACTGCTGTGTAGCCTCAAATCACCTCACAGGCTGGTGTGTGGAGAGGCTTCTTAAGAGTCCTCCGTGAGCAGGCTCCTCAGCTGTGACCTGATGACTGTGCTCTGCAAAACACCCTGACTTCCACTTTCCACAAATGGGACACTTTTCTTTTTTAACTCTTTGGGGGCCAGCCACCCAGCTCCCAAGTAAATACACGGAGTCTTATTCTTGCATATGAATGTCCTGCCCTAGCTTGGCTTATTTCTAGCCAGCTTTTCTAATTTAGCTAATTAACCCTTCTTCTTCTACATTTCACCTCTGGGCTTTTTACCTATCTTAATTCTATATATCTTTCTTTCCTTCTTACTCTGTGGCTGGCTGTGTGGCTGGGTGGCAGGCCTCTGGCATCCTCCTCTCCTCTTTTTTTTCAAACCTCCCACTTTCTCTCTCAAGCCTAGATTTCTTCTCCTATTTATTCTCTCTACCTGGCAGTCCTGCCTATCATCTCTTTTGCCTTGCTATTGACTGTTCAGCTCTTTATTAGACCAATCAGGTGCTTTTGACAGGCAAAGTAACACAGCTTCACAGAGTTAAACAAATGCAACATAAAAGAATGCAACATATCTTTGCATCACTAAAAAAAATATTCCACAGCATAAACAAGTGTAACACATCTTAAGTTAATATTCAAACAACTTTCCATTTTAAAAGCAGCCTTTGAATTAAGATTTCTGTTTTCTTCTGAACATGTAAAGGAAGCTCTCCATCTATGGGTCCACGAAGGCCCTTCCGCAGCAACCGGGCTGCTACAACACAGTGAAGATGTGGGAACATTGTGGGTGCTGCAGTGGTTCTGCAGCATGCGCAGGAGGCAGAGCAGCAAACAGCAAATGCCGGTTCAGAGGAACATGGTGGTGGGCACTGCAGGGGCTCAGGGTTGAAGGCATGTAGACCAACTTCTTTTTGTAATCCAATTCTACTTGGTTTCATTTTACTTATCAGTAAAAAAATAAAAATAAAAAACTATGGAAAGTTATCTTAAGATTTTTTTTATCACTAACCATTTCTAGAAAATGCAAAATTGGTTCCATCTTCCTATAGAGGAGCACTGTGAAAACATGAACTCCCAGAGAAGGTTCACAGTCTTAAAATAACTTGTCCAACTTTAGTCTGTCACAAATGTCAAACACACACCTCTCCCAAATAAAAGACACTACTAGATGATTTCTAGTTAAGTTTCTCTTAACGGGCATAATGATATAGTTACAGGAGGCGCTCTGGGGACGACACACGTTAAGAAAAACTTAGTGGCTGGAGATGTAGCTTCATTGGTAGGATGTTTGCATGCAAAAAGCTCTGGGTTTGATCTCCAGCACCACTTAAACCAAGCATGACAGCTCCTCGGGAGCTGGAGGCAGAGGATCAAACGTTCTAGGCCATTCTTGGCTTTGACTAAACAGTAGGCATAGTGAGTCAGGCTAGCCTAGAGTACGGAAGAGCAGGAAGGGGAAGAAGAACTCACCATAGTCAGGTCAATTTCCTTATTATCTTAGAGCTTCAAACGCTGCTAGAGAAACGATTGGTGCATGCCTCTTTTGAAAAAGGTTCCCAAATGTTTCAAGAGTTTTAAAATAGAGTTTTAAATCAGTATTGTTTTGGGCTGGGGGGCTAGGGAGTAGGGTGGCATTCACAGCACACTGAGGACTGACCAGGAAGTTACTAGAATGTGAAGTCTGCACAGGAGTATGACCCTCCCTCCATCCAACAATCCTCTCCAGGAAAATGCCACCAACTCCATTATTCCAGATTTCAAGATGACTTCTTTTGGGGGTGGAGGAGGGGATAGTGGCAGGGAAGTGGGGACTGGGAGGAGAGAAGGGAGAGAAAACTGTGGCCGGGATGTAAAACAAATTAATTAATTAAAAAATGACTTTTCACACTGAATGTTTTCCTGTAGCAGCATGCAGTCCCAAAGCCGTCCTCATAGGTTTGTTTTTTGTTGTTATTGTTTGTTTGCTTTTTACTATACCTGAGAGTATCTGCTCTGGTTCCTAGTCTAAGTCCATCCACTTTTCTCAGGATAACTTTGGATCTTTTTGTTGTTGTTGTTGTTGTTGTTGTTGGTGGTGGTGGTGGTGGTGGTGGTGGTAGTGGTGGTGGTCTTTCAAGACAGGGTTTCTCTGTGTAGCCCTGGCTATCCTAGAGCTCTCTCTGTAGACCAGGCTGGCCTTGAACTCAGAGATCCTCCTGCCTCTGCCTCCCAAGTATTGCGATTAAAGGGGTGAACCATCACCTGGCTGGATTTATTCTTGATTTGGTTCCTAGAGAACATCTCAGCCTGGTCCTTGGAAAAGAACCCAGGTTGTTTTCTATGTGTGGGGGTGTGTGCATTTTCTATGCCTACATATACTTTCTGTGTGTATGCATGCTCATGTGTGTGGCAGCCAAAGATCAATGTCAAGTGACTTCTTCATGGTCCTTAGTCACTGTTCTATTAATGTGAGGAGACACCATAGCCATGGCAACTTACTAAAGAAAGCATTTAATTGGGGGCTTGTTCATAGTTGGCATAGTGTTAGAGTCCATGACCATCATAACAGGAAGCAGGGCAGCAGGAATCGTGCTAGAGCAGTAGCTGAGATCTTACATCTGATCCACAAGCTGGAGGCAGGAAGAGAGAGAGAGACTGGGCCTGGTGTGGGCTTCTGAAACCTCAAAGACCATCCCCAGTGACACACCTCCTCCCACAAGGCCACACCTCTCCCATAGGCTCATAGGTTTGAATACTTGGTCCCCAGTTAGTAGAACTGTGTGGGAAGGATTAGGAGGTGTGGCCTTGTTGGAGAAGGTGTGTCACTGGGGGAGGGCTTTGAGGTTCCAAACGACTTGTGCCATTCCCAGTGTCTTTCCTTCTTTGCCTTGTGGACTGTGGATCAAGATATGAGCTCTCAACTATTCCTTTGCTCCACTATAATGGACTCTACCTCTCTGAAACCATAAGCCCCAAATTAAATGCTTTGTTTTATAAGTTGCCTCTGTCACAGTGGTTTATCACGGCAATATAAAAGTAACTAAGACACAATGTTTCTCAAGGATCTGGAGCTCACTGATTGGTTAGGCAGGCTGATCAACTAGCCCCAGGGCTATGACTGTCTACCCGAGGCCCCAACCCCAACCCTTCACCCCATGCACACCAGCACCAGGGTTGTAAACTCGTTCCTTTGTTCCACTTCGGATCCTCCTGCTCTGACAGAACCCCCCAGAGCCTGGCTCCTTTTTTGCTACTGTTTTTGTTTTCCAGTACTGAGGTTTGAACCTAGGGCCTTGCACATGTTGGGAAACCCCTCTACCATGAGGCTACATGCCCAGTCTCAAGTACTGTGTTCTTCTGCTAAGGACCTGGATTCCCACTTGCCAGATCAGTCATCCTCCTGATGCTGGCTGGCATCCTGAGTTCCCTCCTACACCTGCTGCTGCTGCTTGACCAGGGGCTTCGTACAGCCTCTATGTGTAATCCCACTCTAGCTGTTTCAATTTCTTCCATGGCCACTGGATTTCCCTCCAACACAATAACAGAATTCAGACTCACCCCCACTGCCCCACAATGACGACTCGGACCTTTCTCTCAAACACCTTTACTTTCGGTTCTCCCTCCTGCAGTCAGGTCTGGTTCCTTCAGCGTTGTCTCCAGGGCTACCCAGTGCCCCGGGAAGCGAAGTGTGCCTCCTGGTCTTTGGCGCTGTCTCTGCTTGATTTTCTCATGTAATATTGGTGATTTCACTTCCAGTCTCTGCTTCAGTTTAGGATTGGGCCTCAAGGCCTGCAGCCACCACTACTTCAAACTGAGCTGGAGAGCTCAGGCGTGCAAGAGGCGCTGCAGAAGGTCAGCAGCTTGCTTGACATGCCTGCAGGCTAAGCCTCCTCTCCTCGTTCCCCACATCCTTGGAAAGTTCCCCCCTGGCTCCTCCTGTTTCTTTGCATACTGCCTGAGTCTTTGGCTCAGGTAATCAAGAAAGAGTTTGTCTTCACTTTTCCTCCTGTGGATGCTTACTGACCCCCACCAGCAGCTCCTAAGAGACTTAGGCTGCTTTCTTTCTTACTGAGTTTCCTTCTGTCCTTTTCCTTTGCTCTCCAACTTTGTGTGTGGGGGGGGTCTGGCTTGAAACCCTAACTTAACATATGGTGACCATGGAGGGGGATTTCAGGGCCTCTGAGCAAGCATGTGCCTAGCATCCAGCTGTTTGCTAAGACAGTTCTAGAGAGTGTGCACAGGGACCACTGAGAAACAAGTGGTCATCACTTTACACGTAGACATCAAGGAGGTCCTCACAGCTTCTCCATTAGGTGTACAAGGCAATTTGGTTGATTCTGCATAGCCAGCCCGTTAATACCCACATCACTGCAATCCTGCCCAAGGCAGCCTAAGCAGTTTAGACTTCTTGGGTCCCAGTAATCCCTGGGTGGTAGATAGCACCAGGTCTTGGGACAGGCACAGTTAGTCACTGCTTCTAGTTTACCTTCCTAGGAATTGAGGATTCGCTTCACCCAGGTCCTCTCCTAGGGCCAGTCAGCACCTTCTTCCTGGGTAACTACTGTTCTCCTCACCTCTGCCTACCTTCTCAGTTATTATACCTTATCTCACCCCAGCCTCTGGCACCTGCCCTGTATCCTCCCTCACCTGAAACTGAAACTAAATGGAGATTCTTGACAATTAGTGTCTGGAATGTTGAGGGTATTTTCTCTAGCCCTGCAGCCTCTCTGTGGTGTAATGGGAGAGGCTGGAGGAAAGATGGTAGTGATTCAGGCCGAGTTCCAGACCCCTGTGTGCTTCCTTTGGGCATGTTAGCAACCTAGAAAGCCACTTCGAATAGGTAGCATGTGTAGTGCGGTATGTGCATGGTATAGGCAGGTGAGAAATTGCCAATAGTAGTCAGAAAACCAGGAAGAAAAAATGGGGGGAGGGGGTCTCTGAGGTGTTGAAGAGTCTAGTCGCTGGCTTTCTGAGAGCCTGCCATGGAAGCCTCAGACTCCAGTTTAGGCCAATCAGCAGTATCTTCTAAGAACCGTCAGTGAATACTTTGCAAACTGATCACATTATACTGCTGATGAAATGACCAACTTCTCTAATGCCAGGATTGTAAGTAACTCTAGTACAGACTGTAGCGGGAGCATGCAAGCTTCCTGTGGCCTTCCACGACCACGTTCTTACCCTCTGAAGACAGAACAAACAATGCAGCTGTCAAGCAGCAAAAATCTATAAGAATAATAGCAGTTTTGAGTTCAGGGAGGAGAGGACTCAACACTTGACAGCCTTAGGCAATCTCAGGAAGATTGTTACCAAAGCCCCCCTGAACTACACAGTGAATTTCAGGCTAGCCTGGGCTACCATGTAAAACCCTATCTCAAAACCAGTTTTTGAGTACTAAGACGATCCACAGAGTCAAGATTCAGGAAGGTTAGAAAACGTTCATGTTACAGATGAAGCTGGGGGAGGAGTCTCCTAGGGCTGTCAGAGTCTAAGATAGGACAACCCTAAATATATCTTTCCCAAAAGAAAAAAGAGTCATCAGTTAGAACAATTCCCCAAGAGCTGGGTTGTAGCTCAGTTGATAGAGTGTTTGCACAGCACGCACAAAGCCCTGGAGTCAGTCCCCTCCTGTATATCAACCAGGCAAACAGATGCAGGTCTGCAATCCCAGCAACTGGGCGATGAGGCAAGAGGATCCAAAGCTCAGGGTAAGGACTACAGAGAGGACTCAGTGGGTAAAAGTGCCTGCCGTGCAAGCCTGAGGCCTGAGTTCAGATCCCCAGCATTCCCGTAACCAATACACTCCTCTGCTTTCCACTCACATTCCCGTAACCCCAGTACTGAGGGGGTGTGTTAGTTAGGTTCCTCTAAAAGAGCACTTCTGGTAGAATGAACACACACACACACACACACACACACACACACACATATAATTTATTCAGTGGCTAACCGGCTAGTGTCAGAGTAGCCCTTCATGGCCATCATGAAGGATCCCGTAGTTGTTCAGTCCATGAGACTGAGTGTCTCAGGAGTTCTAGTCTGGTGCTGGAGGCCCAAAGAAGTCCTAGCATATGGCCAGTTTTCAGTCCACACTGGAATCCTGAAGAAGTGGGTTCTAACACCAGGTAAAGATTGGTTCAGTATCAAGAGAAACGGATTTGCCAATAAGCGTGAGGGCAAAGGAGGAAAAAGCAAGCGCTTCCTTCCTACACGACCTTTCTGTAGGCTGCCACAAGAAGGGGTGCCCAGATTTAGGGTGGGTCTTCCTCCTCAAATCACCCAAGAAAGTCCCTCCCAGGTGCCCCCAGCCACTTGGGTTTTAGTTAATTCTGGATGTAGTCAAGCTGACACCAAGATGGGTCATCGGAGGGGATCAGAGACAGAAGAACCACTGAGGCTTGTTGGCTACCATCTTGGCTCCAGGTTCAGTCGCAGGAGGCCCCGTCTCAAAAGACTGAGATAGAGTGGTAGAGCAGTCACCCAATGCACTCCTCTGCTTTACACTCACACACGCGCACACACCGGCATGTATACCAGCTACACAGACATGTACACGCACGCGTGCGCATACACACACACACACACACACACACATACACATATCATATATATGTGTATGTGTGTGTGTGTGTATATATGTTTAAGGAACCCCAAGTTCTTCTATGGCATGAACAAATTTTCTAA